>JAOEFI010015583.1:0-12545 GCA_034621735.1 Anopheles plumbeus | reverse complement strand
CGGGCCAGCGGGATTTGAACCCACGTCACTCGTGTTGAGAGAGGGAGACTCTACCAACTGAGCTACGGAGCCCGACTGTTACGCTGTCTAAACAAGGCTTCTGTACATCGTTTGCAGAGCCGTTAAGAGTATCGAGATGAACATCACGACAGATGTCGCTAGCGGTGTCTTTGGAATTTGGCTATATAACCAAAGTTTGTGGGGCTTTCAAACGACGGATCTAAACCAGTGCTGGTCCCCGGGGGTTCGACCACACTGATCCAAACCAAATTGCTTGGCATAGGCCAAATCTTTTCGATTCTGCTCTGCAGATTTTACTCGGATTTACGCTTATCGGCACTAGTGAGCAAGTTGCGAGAGCTACCATCAATAAATAACTTTGCAATTGAATTGATGTTGATCCGGCTATAGAAGAAATTGTTGCGTTTGTGCAGATTTTGGTTGTTGAGTTGAAAATATGGCTTTAAATCCACAATATGAAGAAATTGGTAAAGGGTTCGTCACCCAATACTATGCTTTATTTGATGACTCAACCCGTCGACCGAACTTGGTTAATTTATACAACGTAAGTTTTTTGATCGGCGTTCTGTGACTTGTAACGTAGTTTACTTTGCAAGGCCAAACGGTATTTGCACTCCGTACATAACCTATATTGTTTACAGTTGTACCCCTGCCCCTACCCCTGCGTGAAGGAATGCTGTATGATAATACCACCTATCAATATTGTATCCACAGGCCGAACTTTCGTTTATGACGTTTGAAGGGCAACAAATACAAGGCGCTGCTAAAATTTTAGAAAAGCTGCAGGTAAGCAAAGTGTACGCACAGAATGCACGCGTCCCTTGAAGTTAACGCATGCATACTTAATACAGAACCTGGCTTTTCAAAACATCAATCGTGTGCTGACGGCAGTTGATTCGCAACCCATGTTCGACGGCGGAGTGTTAATTAATGTGTTAGGAAGATTACAAGTAAGTACAGTAAATGAAAAGTAAGCGCTTCTTGAATAGAAATCCAAAATAGGCATCCAAAACTAATTAGGACTAGAATGCATTGAGACAGGTTAAGTGGGTAAAGTGGACTTTGAGCTGCTTGTAGCTTGTAGAGGTATTAGATGAGTTGATCTCTGGCAGGAATGCAACTTGCAGTCTCTATAAGCTCTTCGCAGTCTCTTACATCCACTCGTTTAACTAGAAAGTCATGAATATCTTATAGATAGAACGTTCCATCACAACCCGTTGCAGGGTATGGGGTGGGCCATCATCATCATAGAGAGAAAAGTAAATTTGCCAACAAGTTCAAATCGCACTATCCTGTACTTCCATTGAACCCCATTACCGGTTATGTCAATACATTAAACATGTGGCGAAGAATTTTCGTGCCAGTTCGCCAAACTAAATGATCAGTACGATATAGTTCCTTCAACGTTATGTTTCGAACTTCATGTATTAGTTGGAAAGATTGAAACCTTACGTGAAAAAACACTAGATTATTAGATAAGTAATTTATATTGTATTGTAGATATGCTCAGTAATACACAGATTTTTATACGAGATGGCTAAAGAATTGGAAGTTTGTGAAATCTGAATCTGGCGAATCTGAAAATTATCCCCGCATATTTGAGGCCTTTTTAGGCGAGGATGTCCCGGATGGGAGTGCCCGTAGTCTTCTGCCGACTGGATTGCGGCCAGAAGATCGAGTCTGGCGGCTTCAAATTCCACGCATGACCAGGGAAGATGATCAATGTAGTGGAATCCGCTGTAGCAGCCGCATGCTTTGGAGCCAACCACACCTATACGTTGCAGGTCAGCGTTCATCGCAAAATGGTTCGACATAAGACGAGACATGCGGATGAACGACCTACCCACTTGGAAATCTTTAAACCAGGGTCGCAGGAAAACCTACGGTAAAATTGAGAACAAGTGCCTTCCAAGCTCGTCCGCATCCCACATACCCTGCCATCTAGACAGACAGAGCTTTTGTGGCAGGCGGAGGAACTCGTGAGGAAGAAGCGACTTCTCAAAAACTTACTTCCGGTGGCGCCTCGTTTGGCCATGAGATCCGCTTTCACGTTACCGAGGATACCGCTATGCGAGGGTATCCAAATGAGCGATACCCTGTATCTTTTGTCAAACAAAGCACCCAGTGTTTCTCGAATACATTGAATACAATAATCTGGGCTCTTGGTAGCTTTCACTTCCACGGCGCTAAAACTGTCCGGGAAAACAAAGTAGTGTACAGTGGGGCTCACACTGATTAGCATTAGTGCGTAAAATATTGGGCCCAGCTCTGCAACGTAAACGGGGCAGAGTGGTCGCAATTTTAAACAGACTCCGGACGAGCTGCTGAACACACCAAAATCCGTGCCTTCCTCGAAAGGGGAGCCACCTGTGTAAAATTGTTGTTTTCATCGATTCGTGACTTAGGAGTGAAGGCCTGTAGAAGCCTGCGACCCTGACGAATTTCAATTTAAAAAAATAAAAAAATAAATAAATATGATCATACTTTCCACAAAAATCCTGGGAATTTGCATCCAGCGAAGGTTATCCGGGACAGTCTTCGTCTCCTGAAGTATTTGAAAATCAAGAAAAATTCGAGTGATTTTACACCGACAGCGTGTTTCTAGTAGCGATTGAAAATGTTGTATTATCTGGGGGTTAGATACTATACTGTGGAACGGATAAGAAAGCGAAGCGAAAGCTGTGTGAAACGGAATTTTAGCGGCATCACCCTGGACATCACTTCTAGGGACATGCTATAGAGCCAAAGTTATACGAGTTTAAAAACGAAAAAAATAACCCGGTATGCCGGTATTGACATAACGGTTAAACTCTTTCTGCTAGGGCAGGCGTTCTCCTTATTGTCTCGGGGTTGTACTGCGCATCCATAATTTGGTCCGGGTTTTGCTTGTAAATTTGCCGATGCCAAAATCGAGAACACACATTCATGAGAAACACATAACAATTGGAAATACGATTCAAAGGACAGGATAGGATGTTAGGAGACGTGGTGCTTGGTGCCGCTTCATTGCCTCGCTGCACCCAATTGCGTTTATTAGTGTTTCTCAACTACAGGTCAACCGGGAACGAATGACAAACGTCAACTAAAACATGTGTTCTACCTTTCAGTGCGACGACGATCCACCTCATGCGTACTCCCAGACATTTGTCTTGAAGCCAATCGGAACTTCGTTTTACTGTGCGCATGATATTTTCCGCCTTAACATCCACAACTCTGCATAAACAACGATAAAGTATGTTGGCGTCGTATAATGCTTGAACGCTCTACAAAGTGCAGTTTTTCACTTTTCTCAATGATTTTTTTTTAATAAAGAATGCTTTACTAACTACCAGAAATCTTACCTTTGAGGGTTAAAGGGGGTTTTCATTTCAACGCCCATTTTTTTTTCATCATAAAATTTGGTTTCTACAGGCTGACACCACCTTTCTATTGTTACTAGACAAGTTCGCCTTCGAAATGTTGATATCACGCTGTTGGGACTCCATACTCAATTAAAATGATAGACAGAAGTATATGGAACGTTACAATTTTCCTTCAGTACAAAACTATGCACAATCACTATATCAGTTCTTTTTTGCGTTCTCTACCGGTGATTTTGAATGTTTGTTTACTCTTTCTTTCCGACTGCAACCTGAACATTAAGGTTTGAAGCTAATTAGCTCAATTAATCAATCACCATTAATGCTCGGCCAGAGCAACCAAATTTGAAGTCCAATTTGACGTTACCGCGTCAAATGTTACTCATTATGAGATTGAATTTCACGGATATGAGAAAGTGTTTTACGGCTGCGAGATTGATGTTGCTGTTCACGAGTTAACTTTTTGTCTCGCAGTTGACAATCTTTCGCAACCGAGTAAGCCCGGGATAACACTGGGCCCACAAAGCTTTTCAACCGCTACTAAAAACTGGATCAACCATCCTACAATCAACCGCGAATGATACAGAAGAATGACAGTCAAGTACAAACACAAAAGCATAAACGGTATAGCAGAAGTCAGCTCTGATACACAACGAACACAAGATTGCCAGGCCAGCCCAACCAGGAAAATCAGGACATATGGTCTTGCTGGGGTCTTATAAGCAGAGGTCTAAATCGTCGAATTAGCTTGCAAAGGCTCAGGAAGCTGGATTCAACAACGCCATACCGACGCGAATCCTCGCAAAAGAAAAAGATAATCTTTCGAATCATGTGGTAAATTTTGATTGCTCTGCACGGTTTACCCGTTGTATGTTTGACGGTTAATTTCCTTTATTTATGCACAGGGAAACAATTCATTCATATAGTATTTTTAATCTTTGATCAGAGTCGTTAATTTAGACGACTTCGTTTGCGATACCGCCCAAGATCGATAACCCCAAAGTCACCTTCTATAGCCTCGGGGGTCTTGGTATGAGTTTTTGTCGACGAAATATAAGCACCGCTGGGGTTCGCATAGTTCACCCTATATTTAAAATCGTTTTTTTGTAAGTACACTGTGATTTTGAATTTCCATTGTCATGTGCCTGGGCTAATGTCGATACTTAGATGGTGCTTACAAGAAATGTTCATTTTTGTGTTTGTGTTGATAGCAACCATAGCACAATTTTTAGCGACCGTCACATAAGCTATTTTTTCAAACAATGTTGCAGTGTTTGATGTCCATTTTCGTGACTGCCATGACGAGTTTAAACGAGTACCAAAAATTCAACAAAATTCAAAAGTGCCGGTCCAGAATCGCATGCAACGAAGACTGTTGATCATTTGTTGATTGATTTGACATTTTTATAGGCATAAATTGGGGAGCTCGATACGAAATTATTTCTGCACTAATGTACCTAATACTAGAGTTACTGTTGGCATTATAGTCGAGCTTAATTTATATCAGGCATCAATAGCACTAAAAGGTATTGTAAAAAAAGTTCATTATCACATTTAATTTACACAGGATTTGGGGAGTGTTGGGACATTCTTACTATAAAAATATGAGTACTAATGAGGAGCAGACGGGTGTAAGTCGAATAAAAAAATAAAATAAAAGAAGATTCTGGCTCTAGTGGCTCTCACTACTCAAAGCAAGTGGAAACAGTTCATATCATTTTCATGTTTTTTATGATTTCATAAACCAAACGAATTTTCAGCTTAGCTTCGTGTTTCAATTCTCCCCTTACACCCATGAATTTAGCTTAACACTGTTTCGCGTCATCGGAAAGACCACGCAAATCATAATCTCAAATTAAACAGTTGATCTCTTCGAGAATTGAGTCTCGACTGTGCTACTACTATCGCGTTTTGAAATATGAAGTGTGGTAGCATAGTGTTATATAGCAGTGACTTCCTAAAGTAGTTGAATGTTTGTTTCTCTGTTCGAACTGTTACGTGCAATGGCATTTTAAGGTTTGCCGTGTACGTTCTGTAGGTCTCACGAGGGTTTTTTGTTTCATACCTGGGATGCGTGGCATATCGGAAGATTTTCACGAATCTCATCTTATAGACTATTCTTCATTCCTCCATTGCTCCACTTTGCACATGAGATATGAGCTAAAATTTCCACAATGGTACAGTTATACACGGTACGCGAATTTACTTGCGATTTTTCAACGATCGTTGAGTAAACCCTTTTAATGAACGCATGGCCATGGCCCGATTAAAGTGGCGTGTAGCTTTCTGCTCCACCTCTTGGTTGTTCTGGTTTCCATCATTCGACGAGAGAATTACATAGAGGACGCACATCACCTGCAAAAAACATGTTAAATGTAAAGCAGATCAATTGTATATACAATTTACTCAGATTTACAGATTTGTGGCATTAAATTTTAAACTTACCAAGAAAACAATTATGATTATTGTAAAGATGTGCAATGACGAAGCCGAAATATTCTCAACATCTGCGATTGCTTTCTTGATTGGTTCATAGTGAGGATATAGTTCCAATGCTTGACGTAAATGGTTGACCGATTCTTGAAAATGGCCGTACGCTTTGAAAATTTCACCTAACGTGAAGTACTGCCGCCAAGCGCTCCGATCTCTCGGCTGAACTTCTAGGGATCTGTACAAACATTCGTTATGCTTCAAGCATCGAAATTGATACCGAATTACTGTACGTACCGTCTTGTAAGATGAATGGCATCATCTAGGTATTGCAGGTTGAACAGAACACGTGCCAGATTAAGCAATACTTCAGCGTTTGTAGGAGCTACAGCTAATGCTCGGCGGAAACATTCAATCGAACGACGCGCATCGCCTTTTATTCGCCAAAAGTTGCCAATTTGATTGTAGAGCTGTACTGAACGTGGTTTTTCATTTTTTGCCTTCCGTAAACGTCGTTCCAGTGCATCGACATCGAAGTTTTTCAATGATTTGGGACCTTTCTTTTTCAGAAATAGATATGCCACTTCAGGTTCTGGAACAATCGGATGGCTATAACGCTGTGCTACGCCGATCAAATCGTCGTAATAGGTGAAGTTAACTGGTTTGCCACAATCGAGTACATCTGTTTCAGAATCTGTACTCCTCTTTACGCTGGAATTCGGTGCATTATGAGACGAGCTTAAAAGATTCATATGCATAGTTGAAAATAGTAAACAATATTGCAATCCAGGGCGTTAACATACTCTTTAGCAAGTTTCACTATAATTTTGTCTCTTGATTGCCGTCTCCAAGTATTGTCCCGATAGTTGCCAGCTGTAGTTGTGATTATGTGGAATGTCGATTCTTCATCTTCCTCGGGATGATACTGGTGAAGATATTCCTCGACATTGTTCAAGTGCGGCCCGTACTCGTTATCGCTGACTGCGACTTTCTCATTTGCTACGCGGGAGTCTGTGTTCTGTAAATATCAATTCGTCAGGCACTGAACTTGCCTTATAGTTTTGCGTATGGTGCAATACTTGAATGTGACAATTGCTATCGGATGAAACGCTGACGATTTTGCCTTCTTCCGAGTTCAGCTTCCATAAAGTTGAGGTTCGCGAATTTGTGGATAGGATCTGAACACATAAAATGTACAGCAGGCCAAAGCACATTGCCTTGCTTCCGTTCATCATTTACATCTGCTGTTTTTTACGAAGTTTGATTCGAATTGATTCCTTAAACCGATTAATACACTAGTAGACTGTCTCTAAGCACAAGTTTTCATGATAGCAGGCCGCAAAAAAGGTTTCAGCGTTATACAATGATCGACCAAAACAATTATCACTCGGGGCTGGGCTAAATCACGAACACTGGGAAAAATAACATGAGGTAAGCAATGTCCATTGATGTTTTTCTTGTATCTGCTATGGGTTAATCAAGCTGTGAAAATTTTGCTGAATATCTTCTTCATTTTTTCACTTGTTTTGACAAATGAATAGGGAAACGTTTTGTTATAGCAAATTGTCACCTCGCTGTACAGTAGGGGTGGCATTTCCAAGGTTTCTAGATAACCCACCATATATGTCGGGTCGAAAACTCGCTTGTTTCAAACAGCTGCTACATTAGCATTTCACATTCTGTGGCTCTAAAACTGCATACAAAATTTTGCTCTGGTAATTCAAATTTACAAGTGCACAAACATGGAAAAGATATGCTGTAGCGATGCGTAGGTGCGGCGTCTTACCAAGCTGTATATATGTGACGTCATGAGTTTTGCCTCCCTAGTGCCAAAGTCGGTTAGTCTATCTTTTTGCTCTATTAACCTTAGTTCTCCCATATCCATCCTTGGATGTGAGCTGTCAAAAGAATCACACGTGCGGGCGAATGTTTTTTTGAATAATCAAACATAAGGGAAGCTTACACAATGATGGAGCAAGTCGAAATTGATCCGGTTGCGCGAACTGTACAGTCCCGTTTTGTGTCAGACGAGGGAGAAGAAGCGGGTCCGCCGGTAACTTTGCCTATCGATTTGGACAAGGACCAGCTGGAACTCATTTGCAATGCCTTGTTCAAAAATGTAAGTAGCACTATTATTGAGGCGCACGCTTCCCTTTGGTTTAAGTTGTCGAATGAATTTATGAATTTACTTGTTACTGCCACAAATAAACAGGAGGAACATACGCCGTATTTATTTTTCGTCGACAAAAAAGAAATTAAAGAATCAATTCGAAAGACTATCGACCTGAAGCAGCTCAACGTTGAGGATGTGCTTGATATTGTGTACCAACCACAAGCTGTGTTCCGGGTGCGTCCGGTTTCCCGCTGTACCAGCACCATGCCCGGCCATGCCGAAGCCGTTATTTCGCTTGCCTTCAGTCCAAACAGCATGCACCTAGCCAGCGGTTCGGGAGATAAAACCCTACGTCTCTGGGATTTGAACACCGAAACGCCGCACTTCACCTGTACTGGCCACCGACAATGGGTTATGTGTGTTGCTTGGTCACCGGATTCGCTGAAGATTGCGTCGGCATGCAAGGCAGGCGAAATACGCATCTGGAGTCCGGACACCGGCAAACAGCTTGGACGCCCACTGGTAGGCCACAAGAAATGGATTAGTTCTCTTTCCTGGGAACCATACCACCGTAACGCCGATTGTCGTTTCTTGGCCAGCGCTGGTAACGATAATGATGCGCGCATCTGGGATGTGGTTCTTGGAACATGTGTGAAGGTGATCGCCGGACATACTGCTGCAGTGACGGCAGTCCGCTGGGGAGGTTCTGGTCTGTTGTACACTTCGTCCCGCGACAGGACCATAAAAATGTGGCGTGCCGAGGACGGAACGCTCTGCAAAACGTTCAGCGGACACGCACACTGGGTAAATAATTTGGCTCTTAACACAGACTACGTGTTGCGGACGGGGCCCTTTCATCCCGTGATGGAGAAAAGCAAAATGTACGGCAACGACACAGGAGCAGACAAAATTGCACTCCAACAGATGGCAGCCCAGCGATACGAAAAAGTGTGTCCGGATGGGGTTGAATCGTTCGTATCATGCTCGGATGACTTCACACTGTATCTATGGAAAGCAAATCAGAAGAACTTCCTTACGCGTATGACGGGGCATCAGAATGTGGTTAATGATGTGAAATATTCGCCAGACGTTAAGCTAATTGCGTCCGCCTCGTTTGATAAGTCGATCCGGTTGTGGAACGCCCTAGATGGACGGTATATTTGCGCGTTCCGTGGCCATGTACAGGCCGTGTACACAGTAGCCTGGTCGGCAGATTCACGACTGGTGCTTAGCGGCAGCAAGGATTCAACGCTGAAGGTTTGGAGCGTCAAGGAGCAGAAACTGGCACAGGAACTTCCGGGTCATGCAGACGATGTTTATGGTGTCGATTGGGCACCGGATGGTTCGCGGGTTGCTTCTGGAGGCAAGGATAAAGTGCTAAAACTGTAAGCGTAGTGTCTTCATGGTGTGTTTGTAGATTATTAATTTGATCTTCATTTCTTTTTTTCAGTTGGGCGTATTAATCACGGGTGCAGACATAAATGCTCTTTTTTCAAGCAAGATTTAAATAAAACGATTTATTTCCACACTTGAAACAAAGTTTCCTTATTAGTTGATTAATGTCACTGTATTCCTCTTCGTAAATACCCACGAACACATCCGTTAACGCAGACAGGTGTTGACGAATCTCTTCCCTCCTATCGTCCAAACACCAAAGGATGCTGACGTGAAAGGAACGGTCAGTGTAGTACTGTGGTAATTTATATTGCTGCATGCATTCGTCCAAACTGGTGACGAGCGAATCAAGCGTACCGGAGGATGCCTCGGCTACCCGCACTCCAATGAACGTTCGTGATCGTTCCTCGTTTACGTACACACCAACGCTATCAAACTGTAGCCGGAAGGGCCTGTGCACAGCCAACAGTTCCTGCAAGTTGTCGACGAATGGAGCAATGTTGTGGTGGCGAATGGTGAAGGTTTTAGATAAACTTAAATGGACGCTTTCGATGGCCCTAAACTCAATTGTGGAGCACGCGTCAAGCAACGTTTTACACTCGTTTTGTATTTCAGAAAATCCATCAATGACGCTGTCTAGATGAAATCGAAACATAGTTGTTTTATACCGAAGCAGATTGTGCCACAGCGTCAGAACTTGATATACTTACAATCAACAAAAATGGAACTTGCCCAGATGCCGCGCTCATGAGGGAACGAACGTTTTCGTCCTTGATGATTACTAGTATCTTCATTATTCATAGAAATATCCGTTGCACCACCTACGTTTAGGGCAGCAGAACGAAGTTTTGCACCATCGCTCATGGTTATATATGTCCCCTTTTCATTCAGGTAATGTCGGTCCAGCACTTGAACTCAGTTTCCCTGGTTGTGCCTCCTTTAGGTAATATGATTAAGCGGATGTAAAAATCACTGGCACGGGATATGGTCTAATATAATCGCATTCGAATGGAACGATAGTGGGATTTGCGTGTCTTTAATGCGGGTTTTGCTGTTCTATTGATGTTGAGATTGACACTGACATATGGAATATGTCACGATTGCCCGCCAAAATTCTTCTATCGTTTGATCAACTTTTATCGTTTTTCTGCATGGGCTTGTTCCGCTGGAAAAGCAGGTGTTGCAGTAGGGTCTCTTCGTTGATTATCCAGATAATGTTCGTTAAGTTGCGAATTCTCATTGTTTTGCTGAATTATATTTTTTACTGCCAATAGAGCAAACAAGCAGCGTCTACACAGTGCATGAATTTGGTATTCAGTGAGCTATTCTGACTCACTATGATGAACTAACCTGAAATGCTGCTCAACGCACTCGCAGCAACTCACTCGGCGTTCAAAACTGATTTAGTGAAAGGACTGTGAAAAGAGCATCCGAAAGCGGGAAACACTATAGATTTGTCCGCCCGGAGAATTTTCAAGACAAGACAAGACCGAACTGTTGCAACGGGGGCGGCAAATTTATTTGTCGTGCTATGAAACGCTGGTTATTTGACAGATTCGATGAGCTTTTGAAGTGCTGGAGAGTTGCGCGGGTGCATGGCGGGCTATTATCCCATCGAGGGTGGAAAATGTTTGGCTTTTCGTCGCGAACACGTGCTCACAGCACCGTCGAAACTTTGAAACAAAATGAGCTTTTCATAGCACGTCCAATTTTTGTCGTGTCTGGTGGAAACCAATGGAACCAGAAACCATTGGTTTCAAATCGAGCGTGGTTGAATGAACGGTTGTGCCGATAGCCGTTCGCAAACGGTTGTTGTGACCATTCAGCGAAGGGTTTCACGTGCTTGGCGTTGCTATACTCTTCTGCTCAAAACAAAACGAAACACTATGTACACACAAAAGTACCAGCCGGACGCTACACTGGGCGGGCATGGATGGGTAGGTGCTGTAGTGCCGTTGCGGAAAATTTAACATATTTATTCCGGTTAATGTTCAGTCGCAGTATTTGCGCTTCGGTTCCAAACTCGGTCCCCCCATTTTCTAGCGAAAGGCTGCGGTGGCGTTCTTTGCCGCTGACGTGCGGATATGTGCGGGTGCGGGCCGGGCGGTGGCCTTCTGCAGTTAGTCCTTCCTAACTTCCGTCCCGGCCCGAGGGCGACGACGCGTTTGGCCTCCCAGCGCCGATGCGAGACCGCGCGCTAATGCTTGAAGCGGCACGACCCGATTGACAATAGGTGACCCTTTGATTGAGTGAATCAATTAGTGGGCCACCCCGCTCCACGGGGAATGAACTGTATTTAGTCGCCTTGTAGGCACCTATGAAGCGGACGGTAATCAGATTTCTTCTCAATCGTGTGGTACGTATACGGCTGCTGCGGGCGCCCGACAGCCGCCCGACAGCCGCCACGTGTTGCTGAAGATTTCCGGTCCTGGACAGGACATTCCGGCGGGCGCAGTTGGTACACTGTTGTTAGTTTGCTTTCATAATTCAACTCAATTACGCCTACGGTACGGTACGCGCCAGTCCATCGGTTGGACGGCAGCAGGATAGCAGCGGCCGGTAGCAGCGGACAGAGTGCTCCCCTCCCCCTCCACTCCTCCTTCCGCACCGTACCGGCTGCACCCAGCTCCGAGTTGCTGATTGCTTCAATTTTAGCAGCCCTAAACGGGAGAAGCGACAATAAACGCTAACCGGACGCGCAGATACACCCCCACACACATACACACACACGCACGCTCCAGTGGATGTGTCTTCCGCAAACCGACTTTCTTTTCCCTTCACAGCTGGAGAATGTCTTCCCACAGATCTCTCTCTCTCTCTTTCCCTCGCAGTCCGACTAGAGAGACTTCTTCCTACAAATGCACCCCCCACCGCCCCTCGCCGTTCAGTTCCGTCGCAAAGCAAGTGGCCGTGCGGTGGGGGAATTGGTCACAATTTGATTACCTGATGTGATTTGTTCGTCTCTCCCCGGCGTGCGCTTTTCCGCTGACTTTTCGCCCATTCGTTTGATGTACACGTGCCAGCGCTGTGCTGGCCAACCGGGCCGGGTCCGAATCGGCTAATGGTTGTCGAGCGGCGCGACCGCTGAACCGATGGAGAGAGAGAGAGAGAGAGAGAGAGAGAGAGAGAGAGATACGAGTTCCCGGTAGGAAAGCGGGCGGCAAAAGGCAAACCGAACCAAGAATAAAACCAACCCCCTGGGTTGGCTTGCGGTCCAGAGGGGGAGC
>JAOEFI010015582.1:0-12547 GCA_034621735.1 Anopheles plumbeus | reverse complement strand
ACCGTTCATTTTGGGAATAGTGTAGAGAGAGAGAGAGAGAGAGAGAGAGAGAGAGAGAGAGAGAGAGAGAGAGAGAGAGAGAGAGAGAGAGAGTGCGAGACGGATTTCTGGTGGAAATATTCCGTGTTTCGAACACATTACCGTAATAGCCACGGCTCATCCAAACAGAACAAAGAATCCCTGGGTCAAACCGGCGGCATCATCGAGTGCAGGGAGGGACAAGCTAAGGAGGCCAGCCAAGAGATTAGAGCTGATTGGAAAACAGTCCACCCGCTGGCGAACTGCTCCAAAATAGGTAACGATGCGTCTTAGTCTACACCGTCAAGTGTATTTTCTGTAGCGGAAGTCCCTGAGGACTGCGGGTTAACGTGGGGCAATCATAGCTGCGTTATGTGGAACGACAAGGCGAAGCGTAAGTTATCGAAGTGATTTAACTCCTGCTTGTAGTGGAAATGAATCGCTCTGACTGCGGAATGGTGGCGGATTGGAACAGTTTCCAGTTTGGAGTGGGCCAGCGAAGCATTACAGAGACTGCATGGAGTTGCATGTTTCCCGAGCGCCTACGAGTAGTTCATTATCGGACATGACTGACCCAGCTCAGAACTCCCTCACTAGAGCGAGGAAAGCGAGGTAGAGAGAGAGTGGAAGAGCGAGAGAGATGTAGAGAGAGAGAGAGAAGAAGAATGAAAGAGAGAGTTATAGAGAGAGAAAGAGAGAGAGAGAGAGAGAGAGAAAGAGAGGGAGATAGAGAGAGAGAGAAAGAGAGAAAGAGAGGGTGGGGGGAGAGAGAGATAGATAGGAATCATATCACAGGTAATCAGGAGAATGACAGGTGGGTGCAAGCCAGCTGCGAAGAAAGACACCGGAGAAAACCCTCGTACTGGTTGGATATACTGAGTTATACCATATACCTATAGCATATACGCAGCTACTTCTACACATATATATATATACGACAGCGTGCTGCTACAGTCAACCGTTGTGCACACTCTAATCTATACAGTTCGTGGAATGTTCCACGTTCCTGGCAGAGCGATCGGTGCTCATAGACGAATAGCAATGAAAAAAAATGTTCTTGATTGCTGTGAATCTCGTCAAACCATTGCCAGCTATCGGCCAAATGGCGCTTCATGACGATACTCGCAATAATGTACCACATTAGACTCGATGACTGATGCTGCATTAGTGGGCCGTGCTGTGGTACAGAAATAGTTTTACTTCACAACGCACTATTGGGACGCACAGTCGAACAGACCAACTCTATAAAGAAATCAGCGGCATGCGTTATAGAACAACAATGTTCACTGTGTAATAGGACGTTCCGAATGTGATCTTAAGACGCCTCCTAAGTGAACTAAGGAGCTAACGTTGTCTACTGTTTTATCACACACCATACATCAGTGAGGCGGTAGTTAGACGCCAACGATAAGCAATAGGAGTTACTTACTACAAACGCCGAGGGCGCGTGAAGGTGCTCGTGCTTCTCGTATTGATGCCGGCTAGTGAAGGAGATCCGACACTGCGAGCAGTGGTACATTGTGACATCGCCGTCCTGAATGGAACCACCAGTGGGCAGGCTTCCAGCACTGCTGGTGTTGCTGCTGCCGCTCCTGGCCGGACTGACCGCCATCGACCGGCGCTCGTACGGTAGCTCCCCGTGACCCGATTGTGGCTGCAGTGAGGACATGAGGAAGTCCAGAGGTGTGTCTCTGTGCTCCACCTCGATGTCTTCCTCTTCCTCCTCGTCCACAGCCGCGTGGTCCGTGGAGTCGCGCTGCTTTCGTAGGCGTTCCTTGCGTTCTTGCTGCTGCTGCTGCTGCTGGAGAAGGCTGACGCACTTCGCCTGCAGTCTACTTCCGACCAGATCTCCGCTCGCACGACCGCCTGCTGTTAGTGGCTCCAGAGGCGATGCTGCCGAGAGTGCCGGCACTGCATCCGGATCGGCATGGTGTTCGTCTTCTTCAGCCTCGTCGTCGTCGTCGTCCGATCCACTGGCGTCGACCGAGGCCTTTAACCTTTGTTCGAGGCTGCTGCTGTTGTCGCCGTTGGAATTGCCACTGTGGTTTACCTGGATGTGTTCCTTCAGCGCCTGCAACAAGGATATAGCGAGTGAGGAACGGAGCCAAAAAACTAAGCCAAAGCTGGGAACCTCGTCGAAGGCAACTATGTCACTACAGCTCACGGATACCACCGAGCAGAAACGCCGTTTATTGTGTGACATTGAAACGTCCCGCAGTAGTGTTGCCGAAGTTTTTCTGGCTGTTGAAAGCCCATTTCTTTACTCACAAATTTTGCTTGAGTCATTGCCGGTGAGGTCACCGTGAAATGTTATTAAACGTTTCTTAAAGCGTTAGTCTTGCGTACATATATTGAATTCGAATGCTAACGGAAGGTTATGACGTTTAATTGTTCGTCGAGAAGTGTCGGAAATTATTTTGGAAGGCGTGATAGGGATATGGAGTGAACTTCAACAAGATACTGTACTAGGTTGAATCTAAGATAATCCGTGCATGTCGTTTCTAAGCAGGTAATGTCCGAGGTCACAATGGTTGAGGACCATTGTGGAAGGTTTATTTGTTGTCTAGTTCAGTTTAGGAAAAATATTGCCAGGGTGCTGTGCACCATGGTTAAATGTTGCGCTGCATTCGTGTAGCACACATTCGAACGTTGGTTACGATGATGGGTCCAGTGTAGTCAAAACACAGCAAATAATATGCCCATCCTACCCATGCCATGGATGATTTCTAAAAACATCTATCCCGATCGATGTATTAAATACGTACTGTTTTTGCATCGCGGTTCGCATTCGCTGATCGAATGTTATTGTTTCATGCCCTCTCGCGCAAACCCTGCGCTGTCTCCGCTAGTCGGTGGCGCGCTGCATCGGCGTTACTTATCTGGGAAGCAATATGATTTTTTTTTTCATTTCTACTTCCTCCATTATGTGCTTACTCGCCAAACCTAGGCCTAGTCATCGGCCTGATTTCTACTACTAGCAAATGAAAAACGTGTTTCCATGAGCGGTGGACTTTCCCACTACGACTACGCTTGCTTAGCCCACGAAACGTAATCGGGACACACATTCACGATCACCACTCTTTCCGTCCCCGTCTACTCCCTGGCCGGCCAACTATTACAACACGTCCAGCTTTTGCTTCCTTCCGACATGACGTCTTTCATCGTTCTTATCAACACTGCCAACTTCCTGCCTTGGCTGTACCCTCCATCCCGTCTCAACTCCGTACTTTCGCTAATCTCTGGAGGCTTCTTTTCTCCTCGATCGATCCCCTAGCAGCAACAAAGAAGATTAAAGCGGCTAGTTATTAGAGGCATTCATGGACATGAGTTGAAGCGCTAGGGCGGTATGAATAAGACGACTTAAATCTTTACGTATGGCACGATGTTCTGTTTTCTTTCATTTTTGCATTCAAAGCAGTTACGAAGAACTTACTACAAACGATACGGTTGAGCTGTCAGTTTAGAACAGTGTTTCACAAAGTGGTCCGTTCCCCGAACCACTTGGCCCAACCAGCATATTATTTGTGTTCCTAACATGGATCGGCAACTGGGCGCAAGGAATATTGATGTCTCAAAGGATGACGCTAGACAAACATGTTTGGGAACCGCTGGTTTAGAACATCGTAAAACGAGGGTGAGCGGGGCCGCGATTAGCGGCTTTACGTGAAACGATTGGCCAGAAGGGGACTCATGCTAGTAGTGCCCTTTTCTAATTTTTTCGTGATTGAAATACTATCGTTTTCCCTATGTTAGAATGTTTGGAACAGTGAGCGCAAGAAGTACCTAAGAGCAAACACAATCGCGCTTATATGGTACATATGAATTTAAATTATTTAAATCAGAGCGAAAACTCTCAAACACCAAACAAATCAGGATCTGGTAATCCCGTCTGACAGATGACTAGAAAAGGTGTGGAAAGATGTACGGAGAGTGTGGGGCTATAAACCACTTCACCCAGATCTATTCTTGCCCACTATTGGACTGTTGCGTGCGCTTCGGTGCGAGAAAACGAATCGATCAGCAAAACTAGCCGTAGAATCACAGCCCTTGACACCCTTTCTGGAAATGATGGAGCAGCAGAGGGGATGCTAAAGCTAAACAGTTCTCCGCCTCCCTGCACCATTCGCCAGCGAATGAATGCGGGAACGAACACGACTCCGCTGCTACATGCAAGAAAGGACATCGATGGGCACATACCTCGATTCCCTGGACCGTTCGGTGGCACTGAGGACACTCAACGCAGCAATCCGCGGCCGCTAGCGCATCGTTGTCACTGTCCTTCGGTAGACCGGATGGCAAGGAAGGAACTGCAATGGGAAAAAATTAACAAATAATGTAAAATATTGCAATTGGCCGAAGACCTTTAACAACTCGAGTCTTGAACTTGGTATCTCAACCGTAACACGTGAAAATCTGTCGGGAGCATAGGGGGACAACATATGATATATATCTTATATTTTATATATTTCGACGAAGTTAAAATCCTAGTTGAAATGACATATTACTCTCCTATATTAACGAATTACCATAGGTATGTGTTACCTTTCGTTGGCTATGTCAATATAATTAATAATTACTGTTTCTCTCTCTCTCTCTCTCTCTCTCTTCCCCCTTCTCTGCTATTGGCCGTTTTGGAAAGGTCAAGTGGCGTGAGAAAAACTCATAGAAAAACAAAACATAATCATCTGCCTACATAGGCACGTTGTCGCCTTTAAATTATGTTAACAAATTATCTTATAAATAAAAATGGATGTTTGTATATATATATATATATATATATATATATGTATTTATATGCTCGCATACATAATAAGCAATATATAATTTTTGAAGTCCTTATGCCAGGATTCCACCCCCTCCCTACCCCTCCGAAACATCCTTTCGCTCAAAATATCGAAAAAAATCATTGCTCGGCAGGTAGCCTATCCATTTCGACCAAAATTGTCACAAAACCGCCTTTCAGCTCCACCCCCAATATATGACGAATTTTCATCCTTCTAGAAGGTGGGGGAACGGGGAGCTCCCATATTACCCGTCCCCACAAAATCGTCCTTTGGGCAATATGGGTATCGTTTCCGTGGTTGTTAGAGTCTCAAAGTCGATTGGCTGCTGAAGGATAGCTTAGAAGACAAGATCCAGACAAGAAGTAGAGGGACAAACTCACAAGAGGGCCATTTTTAAGCGTGAACGGCAAAGAGTTAACTAATTTTTTGACCTCACCTCACGAGAGAGTCTAAACAATGAAGTCGCCAATTTGAAGAGCGTTAGTGTATACTATCAGCTAACTTTAAAAGAATAGATAGCATGTCTAAGTTTAGTGGACGGTCGGTGAAAGCCTTTCCCCATCTCCTCACGGTGCCGGCTGGTTAGAAACCATGGATTACCACCCGGGGCTAACGGGAAAGGTTGGTCGGGTTGAATTGGTACTGTACCGGTACCGGGGCGACCCGTATGAAATCGGGAGAATCAGCTAGTAGCAAAATAAAATAAAGCAACAAAAGATCCAGTTAGGACGTTTAGTTTACCGCGTAGTAGGCAGCAACCAAATGACCGAAACGGATTTTGAAACAGAGAACAACGGTTGACTGAGTTTGTTTCCAAAACAACTGGGACTGGGAATCGGACAAAGAAATTGCGTATAAACAGAACCAATCAAATAAGACATTCCCTTCGCGATCTAACACATCCCATCGTCTCCATATGCGTGAGAGATAGTTGTACAAGTGCATTTCACAAGCCGGATTTTCGTCGAGTCTAGTTTGTCGAACAATTTCCCCCCGGTAAACGAATGCGAACACCTAGCTCCATTTCAAGCAACCTGTGTCAGCGGCGCGGCGGTAAAAACATTACCAACCGGGCAGTCTATATATAGCGGTGCGCATCAGCCATACGCCCGTAGGCAGTACGTGTCCAATGTGGCTGATGCACACGGTCAGCTATAGCGCAGCGAAAGGAACCGCCCATTCGCCCCGTCGTTGGGCTTCGGGAAAGCGAGAAAACCCGGCCCGCGAAACCCCTTTCGGCAGGCATTGAAACTCCCCCTTTGCACGCGCAGCGGACGGACGCAAAGCCTTCGGTCCTCGTTCCACTACCTGGCGGGCAAGGTGTGTAGTAGTGTCGGCTTGTAAAGCAGGACCGCCGTCCTGTCGCGCTGAATGTGCATTCGAATGTCTGCGTTGGACTGCAGAATGAAGAGGAAGTACGAATGTATTCCGCGCACGGTCTTACTAACTGGGCCTGGGCCAATCCATTGGGCAATGTGTCTACAGCAGAAACGAGGCAAGGCACCCCAGACTACAACTCCAGCAACAACTGGCAATCGAATCTAGGCCAACCCCGCTTTTCGATGACGTGTCCGGGAGGACCTCGGTTGATAACGCCGTTACACAGCAGAAAGGCACATATATGCTGTTATATTGTATGTGTACGGGTCTAGCAAGTCTGCCTCCGACACCGAAGGTTGTGAACTGTGCCTCCGTCCTCTTGCCTCGCAACACAATTGTTGGTGGAAACAAACATGAGCGCACACCAGGTTGAGACTAATCGAACGTGTCGGACGCTCGACGGCATATCGGGAAGCTGCAGCGGTCCAGGCTTGCGAAGGATCCACTCGGTGTTCATGCCGCATGCCGCATGCCGCTCGATGATCGATCCCACCGACTCACGCTTAGTTGTAACAGGCAACTTCCTTCACCAAACTTACCGCCTCGTGCTGCGGCCGGGCAGAGCCGGAGGATCGCCTTATCAACAACCCTGGAGCCTCCGGCGGCAGCAGCACTCGCATCTCGCACCCCGCAGCAGCCAGCTATGCTCCATCTCTGTCTGACATGCTAAACGGCCAGCCAAGACTCCAACCGCCGAACGCACCGGATGGCTCCCCTGAGATTGTGAGTGAGGATTTCCTTCATCTGCTTCCTTTTCGTCGTAGTGCTTGTGGTAGCCCACCGCAACCTCTGGTACCTTTTGCACCCTTTCGCTCATGGTTCCGGGGCCATGGACACATTCCGCTGCTAGAATGATAGCTGGTAATTGACGTCCAGTGCTTTATCGCGCCACCACCACTACCGTCGCGTACAGCAGGCAGCTTCCCATTCGTTGCAAGCGAGCGAGCAACCGTCAGGGAGTGAGGGGGGGTAGCGAGACAGGAGAGTTGAAACCCGACAGGGAACGGTCGACGTACGACGACGATCTTGCTGTAAGCGAACGGTCCCCATAGCTCTCGATCGCCGCTCGAGAGTGGAAATACATTATTGATAACGGTTAGGACGGTGTCGGGGCCAGACTGCTGCCCTCGTCCACTCTTCATAAGGGTTGGCATTGTACAGCTTCATGGCACTGCGGCGATTGCAGGAACCGCAGGTTCCCTTCCACTCTGTGTGCCTCACCTCAGCACGGTCGGGCCAGCACGCAGCACATGTGTTCGAATGTACGTTACGCGCTACCCGAAGGCGCAGCACATTAGTGCAGATAACACCGCGATTTCGTGGTGGAACAAGCGGAAGTCTAATTTCAACGCTTCTGATAGGTAGCATCCAGCATCCACGCAACCCTCGGGCGGACGAGGGGTCTCTAGGTGGACGAACGGCTTGCCGGGCGGATTCGATAGGATTGAGTTTCCCGCAGTAGGTCGGCACTACGCTGCTAGCGTTCTGAGATCACGTTGGAGGGCTCTACCACACACAACGCTATGGTAGAGCGACTCCCTTGTTTACATCCACTCTCGACAATGCTGGTGGAAAGTCAAAACGCGGGTGCCCGTTGTCTGCTCTGCACAAACTTGCTCACACAAACGCACCGGCTCCTGTCCCGCTCGATCGGCAGTTTATGAAACATTACATTTTCCGCCTTCGCTTTTGACCCTCGAACACAAGTACCGCATTCCGGATGGCATGTTAGCTCGTTTGCCTCCTTGCCAATCTATGGCGTTTGATAAATACAACAGAACACAGCATGTCCAAGCTGATAACGCCTTCCGAGAAGTCGGTTTGCTATGACGACCCGTTGCTGGGGCCACTTTGAGTTTCCGAGGAAATGTAGCACGGTTCTATAGTATAGGCATACCTTCTTGATTCCTCTAAGGAAGCATGGATTACTATATCCGTGCCTCTATCTTTTTTTTTCCTCAGCGAGAAACATGCGTGACTATTAGAGCTATCCCATACTGTCGATTGTCAAAGTTTACCATCGAAAGAATGTTTACGGTCGAATCGAAACATTCGTATCCCATTCGCACATCGACAACGTTGAATCGAATCGAGAGACGAGTCATTGGCGCTTCAATAACCCTTTCACACATCCTTAATAAAATTGGGAAATATGACCCTTAGTTTTCGATAATTATTTTTTTTTTACGATTCACACAATACTTGGCGATTAAATTCATTCATTTTTTTCCCCTCCTTTTCGACAGCTCCGTAGCAGTCGAATGGTTTTAGGGATTACAAAACCCACAATCGAAAGAATGGGATAGGTAGGCTAGTTTACGATCGAAAGAATGAACTTTCGCACAAAATTGGTAAAATCACACGTTGTTTAGGCGCTAATAAAGGGCGAATCGACGAAAAAGTGACTCCCGTGAAATGTAATGCAATGATCAATAGCTACTTATTTTGTAATGGACAGATTGTTGGCAATTAATTTTAGAAATTTAATTTAATTTGAAAACAAACGGAGAATTCGAATTGCAGACGTAATATCGATTCTCATGCAACATTTTTTGATGTTCCGATCTTGTGTTTGATTTAAAGCAGTGCTGCCATAGCCCGTCGGTTTGAAAAGGGACGAAAATGCAACTTGAAACACAATTTTATCGTAATAATTTATCGAATATAATTTATCGTAACATTAGGATAATAATTAATAAGTCATGAGAGTTTCGTGGCATTATAGATAGATAGATAGATAGATAGATAGATAGAAGGACTGGTGTCGTCGTTCATTATCCAGGTGGCGGAACTGACGCGCACTTGGCCTTGTCTTGGAAGAAAGCTCACAGCACACACGTCCATTCTTGTTTGGGATTGGCTTCTTATCTCTCGCGTCACTATACAGGTAGCAGAAAGCACCGGAAAGAGAAACATTTTTACAGGAACGCCTCTGTCCTGTCATGGCTGCTAAAAGCAAAATGGTGCACCTTCTGAACCACGGTGCAACAACCGTTTCATGTTGTGGCCGTTGCGTTTCTACACCGCAGGTACAACTGAGTACTGTGCCCTAGAACTCACGGTGAAGGGAACTGAACTTGACCCAAGCGATGAGGAGATGGCGGCACCCGCTGACTCTAGTGGTGACTCACGAAAACCGCAACATTTTTGACATTTTCCGTGAAGTCCGAGACCGCTGTTCGTAAATCACACGCCTCGGGAAGATGCAAACACCGATGCAAGGTGTAGAAAGTGAAGGCTTTTAGAGATAGTTTGGCTTCGGGCAGCACTCTACCTTTTAGGTATCGCTTGGAACTGATGACAACACACACACACACATTCATAGATGCACTTTGAATTATGCGTCGGATCAGCAGTAACAGCAGTGCCTCACGAAAGAAAAGGTAGTGAAGCTAAAGAGGCACATCACGACCAGTAGGAAAAGCGAGTTACGTGGAGCAAGAAAGAAGAAAAGGTGAAAGCTGCATCGAGCACGAGAATGGAGAACCGGGCGCAACTAACGACGGTTGGAGGCGAGCTGGAATGGAAAGCTTTGGCATAAAAGGTGTAGTTCAGCGTAGTGGGAGGAGCATAACAAGAACAAAACCACAAAGAAGGCGCAAAAATGCACGACAAGTTCACTTCAGGGGTTGGGAGAACCGATAAAAAACCCGAATGGACTAAGGTTGGTAGAAGGTGTGGTACAGCACCTGTGGTAACGGGCCGCGGGAGCGGGGGGGGGGAGAGGGAGAGAGAGAGCGAGAGAGAGAGAGATAGAGAGAGAGAGTGAGAGAGAGTTAGAGAGAGAGAAAGCGAGAGCGATAGAGATAGAGAGAGCGAGAGAGAGAGAGAGAGAGAGAGAGCGAGAGAGAGAGAGAGAATGCAAGCTGCGGGAAATGCTTTCGAAGCTGCGAAATTCAAATCCCTTTCCCCGATTATCACAGCTTTTCCCACTCCCGACGATGTGCCGCAGATCTTCGCCGGACCCGCCACAACTCGCCAATCTGACTTGCCAGTTTTCCGTACACGCCAGCTAATCTAATCTAGTTGTATATCTATATCCAACGGGCACGGGCGCGAGAGCGAAAGATCACACCCGCGGACGCAACTTCACTTCACACAGGCACACGGACGCACACAGCACAGAAACTTTGCAGGCTACTACTTTCGCTACGTTTGTGCCCTGCCTATCTGTGATGCCTCGCCTCCATAGTCTATATCTGTAGCTGTGCCGTAGCGTAGCTATAGCACATCGCGGAGCATTATTTCTCAGCGAACCAGGGGGCGGATTTCACCGACGCCGTGTACCAATTGCGAACTGGTTTCTGCATTAGAACGGCTGTGGGAAAATAAACGGTCCTGCCAGCCCAGATGCCTCATAGACGCGCATCGTACATGTACGTCGATTTCGCCCGCGTTTGATTGGTTTTCCACCACCCATTTCCACGGCCGCTTTTCGGCGGCAACCCTCTAGATCTATTACTTCACTTACTTAGAACCAGCCCGTCAAACGGCCGTGTTTCGGGACATGAAGCCACCTTCCGGCCACGGTGGAGCTTCTACGCTTCTTCTCTACCAACAAACGATGAACTAAAGGCAAAATGATACAATTACACCATCTAGTACAATGTTAGCGCCAGGTGGATGGGATAGCGGGTGGGTCGTTGGGGTGTGGGTGGTGGGAGGACGGACGGGGTTTGGGAATCATACGTATAACGCGCAGCACTTACATTGCAACGAAAACTTCGTCGATGATGGCATGCTACTGCCCTCCTTGTAGTACGTCGAAAGCGCGCTGCAGGACACCATTGATTGGTGGGTGGTTATGGAGTACAATCTTGGTTTGTTTTGTTTTTTCTTTGTTCTTCTGCCGCCCTCTGCCGCCCTCTGCCGCCGTTTTGCGTACACTCTAGCCCGTCGGAAATTCTTGCTGCGCGGTTACTGATTGATGAAAATGAGCCGCACGGCCTCCGGGCCGCGTTGCTATTTTCTATGCACTGCTAAACTCACTTTTCTACCTTCCTCAGGAGATTTTTTGTTTGCACTGCTGCACTTTAAGACTTGGTGTTTATGTAATTTTTCTCGTTTACACACTTTTTCATTCACGTTCAGTCGTACTCCCGTTATCCATCGACCGGGCGAGACGATGGACTGCGCCAGGGAAGAGGTGTTGTTCGACCAGTCACGTTGTTGCCGCTGCCGTGTCCTTCGTGTCCAATCGCGGGGTTTGATTGTAGGGTTTTGTGGCTTTTCTTCTGCTTCTAACGCTCGGTTACTTTAATTAACTTTGATAGAAGAGCTGCTTGAACATGCGACCTGTTGGGACCCGAGGGGCACCAGGCAGCGGGACGCACCACACATCCACGCACACGAACGCACACACACACACACATGCATCGGTAGACACGCGCACGCACGCACGGAGGCACACTCGCGCATAGGGGAACACGGGAGTTTTGCTCGCTTTCCTGGCGCTACGGGCATGCCGCGGGCAAGGGTTTTTTCGAAACGTCACCAGGACAATTTTGCACGCCCGTGCCAAACGAAACACCACACCGAACACCCAGATATAGGAAGACGGAACAGCTAGACGGTCGGAAGGGGAAGGGGAGGGGGCGGGGGGTTGGAAAGAAAAAAGAAAGTATGTATAGAAACAAAACTCCAAGGATCCCGAAGTCGGCCGCTGGAATTAGTTCAAAGTTCACCCATTCAGGACAATTGGTCGACGGTCAGTTTCGTGCGTAAATGGTCGTGGCGTAATTTTTCGTTTGTTTGCTTCGATAGTTGCGTACTGTGCTCCTTAGAGTGGAAAATGGCGATGGCACACTTTCACCCGGTTTTTTGTCGATTGTCTTTTTCTGTTGTACAAAAGGGATTTCAATTCCATTCCGCGAGTAAAATGTCTAGACGAGAGAAACAAATAATTAATTAAGGGAATACTACGCTTCACATAACGTGGCACGTGGCTTCTTGCGAAGGAACATTTGGAAAGCAATTCCACGCACTGATGAAAGTCAACCACCACCCCCCCACGGTTGCCTTTCACGAAACTGAGCCAACAAAACACTTGCTTTTTGCTTCTGTAATTTTGTAAGTTCTAAATGGCCTCACTAAGCACACACACACACACACGCAGGTCCTCGCGTTTTCCGTCTTCCAGAACGCGCTACTGCGTGGTGTGCTCTACCTTCACTGATCGTGGCTGAGTCGTGGCCAAGTATTCTTAGGCTTAAATTAAGAGGGAGCCACTAAAGAGGGCCCCAGCAGCAGGCTGACGATCAGCCAGGACCGTGCAGCCACATGGTATGGTGTGCATACGCGGTTTGTATGCTTTTAGCGTGTGTGCATCACATGGCTGATTTTCTTCTTGCATTTGCCAATGTTTC
>JAOEFI010015581.1:0-12551 GCA_034621735.1 Anopheles plumbeus | reverse complement strand
CGACAAGGAATTTTTCTTTGTGTCGCGGCTTCCATGATGAACTGGGGAACTTGTGTAGTTTTTCCAGACCCAGTGTTTCCAGATATTATTATCACCTGGTTTTGCTGGACACACTTTAAAATGATCTCCTGGAATTGAGCTATAGGCAGGCGTTTACGTTCCTCGAGCACACGATTTGATCCATTTAAAGTTGGTGGCACAGATGGAGGGGCTGACGCCAAATACATCGAATGGGAGCGTAACACATTCTGCTTCCTTGCTCCTATACCTAGCGTCCTTTTCACGTTGTATTCCCTTTGAAATTGTAGTAATATATCACTTGACTGCGATGTCAAGTTAAGCAAGGCGTCATCATGGGTGATAGCCGCTACGCTCGTTTTGTAAATGGTCAAATACCGCCCATCTCCTGTTTCCAGACAAAAAGAAGACACCGGTTAGAGGTGGCAATAATATATGGATCAAAGAACGTTCGGAAGTGGATAAGCTTTATTGCAACGAATTAATTTTTTCTAAGTCCAACTTATCCACATTCTACTGTATAAGGAGGGTGGCTATGTTACCTTTCCCATGCGATTTCGATTTCAAGCGCTTGTTTTTAACATACTCATGAATGTAAGCGCGGTGTTGTTTAGTAAAACTGGTTTGAAAATCGTACTCGCTTTGCTTCTCGTCCTGAAGGAATAGATCAATTTGTCGATGGATAGAAATTCGAACGTCTTCCTCAATTTTTATGTTGATTTTGCTTTTGCAAGCCATTTTTCCTATGGAAAGTAAACCAGAAATGCAAGTAACTGAGCCGATCAAAACAAGATGGTATATGTGTGACGTTTGACATTTACGAACATGATATTGGACTACTGGTGTTGTCAGTTCCGATTTTCCGATATTGATCCATGAACCATGTTCCTATTGAGATATTATTGTACATATTTAGCAAAACCCCATTCCAAGGTACCAAGCCTATTGTCTCTACTTCTAATTTTCTTTCGTATTCATGGCATTTCGAATCGTGCCTAAACTGCTACGGGCGGTGCAAGCGCTATTTAAAACCATGCCAATTAAAACTATGTTTCGAACACCTTGACCCATGCGACTTTCCAAATATGTGCATACACACTTTTTCTTTTTCACACTCGCATAAATCGCAAACAGATAGGTGCGACAACACTAAAATTGTTTTCCCATCTTTAGATCCCGAGGCAAGCATGAAAAGCGGCTTTTGGGAACTAACAAGAAATACATCCCGTTTCATGTACCTGTCTTGTTTTTGTCGCTCTCGCATAGACGCTTGGTCAGAATCAGCACTTGTCGATGGCGAAAGTTTACAATAATATTTTTTAGATTTTTTTTCATGTGATATAAATATAAACTATTATGATATTTTTTGCTTATATACACTTCGATCCTTCTACTTTATTTAATATCACATAGCAATTCAGTAAAAAGAAAACATAAAATATGGAATAAGTGGTATAAAAGTGTTTCATAGCCTGATCACGTACAGCTATCTAGTACGACAAGTTGAAGTTTAAAAGGAAGAATTATAAACGCTCGATAGCAGCACAGATGGAATGGATGTTCTTTGTTTCGAGTGTCGTCGGTCGATAAATTCACAGTGCTGCTATTAGGAGTGTTCTTTTTCTAAAATATTTACCAGGCGTATATTGGAACATTGTTCTTCATCGTCTTGTTCGTTGAAAGTTACATACCAATTATAAGATGCCAAGTGTAAAACTTATGGAATCTGCCAAGATGTCTGATTTGGAGGAACTATCTTCTGGAGCACCGGATGTTAGCGACTGTGCTGGTGATGTTGATGCAGTCAAAGAGAGTTCTTCACCGGCAGTTGCAAATCAGCAACACCCCAGTGCTAATAACACCAACAACGCGAAAGATGCGCTAAGTCCTGTCCAACAAATGTGCTTGATAATAGAACACAAGATTCGCAATTTGGAGAAACGAAAGGTAGCTTGTTGCGCACTGTCCTGAGCAATTAGGAATAGCTCATTATAGGTGACTTGCCCACAAGAACCTTAATCGATTCTCCGCTTGTTAGCATGTTGAAAATAATCATACAACGCCCCTACTGCCAAGGCAATAAAATGAGCATGCTTTCGTAAAGAATCGGTTACACATAAATTTTATACATCTGATTCAGGCGTTCTAGCTAAAAAGCATAATGATTTTGTTTTTGGTCTATAATTGCCTCGTTGTTTGTTTCATGTTCTCGTATAAAACTGTCGCACTGACAATGCAATTATGGACAGAATATAGCCGACTATTAATGATTTATTATGACATTATTTTTGTTGTACAGAACAAGCTAGACTCCTACAAGATGTTTGAAGAGGAAGGGAAAAAACTTTCCAACGATCAAAAGATGGCCACCTTGAAGTATGATGAGTGTGTGACCTCGTTGGAATTAGCCCGTGAGCTTTGCAAACAATTTTCCGCTATTGCATCAGCGGCAAACAAGGACGCAAAAAGGCAAGCAAAGAAGGTGAGTTTATTCAGTTCATTTATCTAGCTAGTTTCCACTGACACTCCCACATTACCACTTGTTTCTCCAGAATGCATTTCTTAAAGTACAACAGGAGAATGCAAAAGTACGCGAATGCCTAGTAATCCTAGACATTATAACCCACTTCACCGACGAGGCCGTTCGAGGAGATTTTCTTAACGGCACTAACGGAGCGTGTCATCTTGTTGAATCGGATGTCGATCTTGTGCTTATGATTCATGAGCAAAGCAAGCCCAAGCGACCGTCAAAAAGTACGGAAAACCCCTTCTCATTTGCTGTAGGGATTGCTGCGGACGTGCTTTCCGGTATTGTTGATGGAAAAACTAAACCTTTTGGAACCTCCAACTATGCACACGCAAAATCGGTTCTGAATAGTATTCGAAGCTGTGGTTACTTCGATAAATATAATATCCTTGACGGCGCAGAGTGTCAAGGGGCCGAAGAAAATCAGCCCAGTTTAGTTGATCCTTCTATAAGTGAGGTGTTATGTAATGAAACAATAATGGCTCCACTGGTTACTGCTCCTGCTATCCATGCAGAAGGTGAACCGCTAGTTTTTGCAGAGGCTCCCGCTGCAACCGCTGTTCCGACACCTTCATTCCCATTGCAAACCAATGAACTTCAGCTAAATACTTCGAACACGCATCAGGCTATAAAACCGATGATAAACTCCCAGCCATTTTCAACAGCAAATCCAATCCCTACCGTGAATGGTAATATTCAATCCGGCGCTGTCATAGCTTCTTCTGCTGCCATTAATGAACCCTCCGGTCATCCGGTAGTCTCTGTTATACCGCCACATGCCGCACCTGTGGCTGCCACTACAGTTCAAGCCGTGGAAAACGCTTATTTCAAACAGCACTACATGCAAAGTCAACTTCGACCATTGCACGAAGTGCTGGGAAATGCCAACTTTTTCTTTTTGCAAGAATCTGAAATTGACAAACCCGACATTCCTCCCCTTCATAGTACTTACGTAGCTGTCGAACAGCCTATTACAAACCTACCACCGAAGAGTGCAGCGAACGAACTTCATCAATTTCCAGGTGCGCAAGATTCGCATCTAGTGATATCCGCCAAACCGCCTGTTCAAAATACGACACCCTCCCAGTTGGTCCCCAGCGGAATCATTCCGAACTGCGGCGGTATTGATCCTAACCGCAGTTTTCCTAATCAGTTTGGATTGATAAACGAGGAGCACATTATGAATGCACAATCATTTAATGGATCGGTCAATCAGAACAGTTTGAGTGGATTGCAACATTCGTCGGCGGATGTACAAATAGTCTCAACTCTACAACCGGCATCGATGCACCTTCCGGCTTCAACCTTAGATCCGCAGCAACAAGTCCTTCCAAGTACGAATAAGTATCCGACAAATGTGAAGCAACATGAGCGTAATCATATACCTGAATTTGCATCTTCTAATATGTCCATTCCGCATACGCTGCCTGTAGCTGACATACAGGATCTCGGAAAACATCCGCCAAAGACTAATGCTTCGGTACAAACCAATAAATCCGTTAGAATGAAAGCAAACAATGACACTGCGAAAGTGATACATTCAATTCAAAAAATGAACGATGCTGTTGCACCTATTTCAATTGTTGCTAATGACTATGCCCATATGCACCGGGCGAATATGTGTCCCGAGAGCAGCATGGACGGCAGTGTCTCCGTTTGCCCCACGATGGGAGCGAAGGACTGTCTTCAGCCACCTAGAAGAAGTGGAAATGTTAGGGTTTTGTCAGATAACACATCTCTTAAGAAGGGCGGAAACAATGCGCCGGAGGTGAATACTGCAGGTGAACCTTATGCTGTCAAGTCGGATGGCCATCCGCACAGCAAAAAAGCAGGCATTGCTAAACTATCTACACAAGAACGGAAGGAATGGGTGAAGGGCACAGGGGGTAGCAGCAGCTTGTGCAAGAATCACGAGCAATGGCCTTCTCCTGCATCAAGCGTTGCACAAGCTCAATTAAAAATGGATGATAATGTAGGGCGCACTCACTACAATCGTATGCGGCCGTCAGTAAATGATCAAACAGGCGGTTCTGCAACTGGATCAATTACGACGCCTAGTTCATCTGGCAAAAATCACTCAAATGGTGCGGCTATAAATGCTAAATTTATCAGCAACTCATCTGCGATGCCGAATTCTACTGTTGTAAGTCAACCCGTCGTCGTCGCCAATCACAACACTGCATCAGGACAACCGGTAGGATTCCGAAACAATCGTTCCTCAAATAAGCAGTATTCACACAACGGATTGAATAACGGTATGTATGCATCACTCATTGTTGTTAGATTTCGTTATTTTATCTTAATTTTTTTTTCAGGGCGTTCAAATGCAGAAAACGGGGTAACAGTTGGACACCCTCCAACATTTTTCAAAAATAACGAAAGATTTTATCAAAATAACTATGGTCCACAACGAGGAGGAACACCGTACAAGGGTCGATCTGAACAACTGGGAGGAAATACGGGTCCGCGAAATAACAACAGTGGTTACAGTAGCAATAGTTCAGGTGGGCTTGGAAATTGTGCTACCAATGCACCCATTGCAGGTTCAGATTATAGAAATAATCAACACGCGCGATCAGGAAGCAATACCAGAGGCAGTGGCCCTTTAGGAGTACGCTCGCACCAGCGCAACAACGTAGTTCGGGAAACGTAACTTATGCCGGCCAGCCTCGAGGAGACTTAAATGCTGGACGTCAGCCCTCTGTCAATGTCTGAATCATAATCTCGAAGTAATCTTTCAATAAGAAAATAAATCTGACAAGCAGATTAGTATTAAGTAACTTGTTTCATCTTCGATCTTACTGAGTCTTTCGATTAATACTAAACTGGTTTGTGTCTCATTGAATATCTTAGCGGCAGTATTTCGGAATGAGTGCGATGGAAATAAATCCGAATGGAAGTTGACTAATACGGAAAGGACATATTCGTCGGATATATTGTTGCACATAGTATTATTTAAATTGAACACGATCTGAACTTTCGTTCAAGCATTCCGAAACTAAACGAAGATGAGAGTTAGTACACTTGTTGAGATTTACAGCACAGTCATCAAAATGGAGATTGGATTAAAATTCATGTCTTTCGATAAGGGTAAGTCATCAATATGTTGTTACATTTCAGATAGAAAGACAAAATAAACAGCGCTTTTGCTCAGTAATTGCTCAGTTGTATATAAAACCCATGTAAATATCACTGTTTTAGAGAGCTGAAACCTCGAATCATGTGTCAATATACGTTGTCGCCAAAACTGATCAAGTTAACTTGCTGCATAAACAAGCACATGCGTGTTAAAAGCTTGATCATGGAGTATACATAATAATCTCCATTGAATAATACCAGAATTGGTTCAAGTAAGTGGATCAGCTAATTAATATTAGAGGATGTTTTCATCAACCTACGCTACTCTGCTGACGACAGTGTTGGTTGTTTGCGTGAACATTCCGTTGAAACAATAAATCGTAATTGCAATGTGTTATGGCTTCCGGTTCTGTTGTACTTCGACCAATGTTGACTACATCGATTAATCATATTACCCATTTTACGACCATTAACATGGGAATCAGTTGCTGTTGCTCGACGCATTATTCGCTAGCTATTGTACTACGCTAACCAATACTATTGGAAATTGTAATATATAAGCATTAGAATTTTAAAAAATAAACCTGTACCATTTCAATACGTCAACGAGCAAGATCTTCTTCAAGGAACGGATAACGTAGCATACTTATGTTTTAAATGAAGAACAATGGAAAACTTGCTGATATGTTATTTTTAGGAACCAGCGAATATTCGTGACAGTTTACATATCTATTATTGTACAAAACACACATTACTACTAATTGAACTTTTCATTCCCAAAAAAAATCTTTCATAACAACTTTTCGATATTTACAGATGGAACAAGGTAAAAAAAAAAATAATGTTTACAACACTATTTTCAAATGTTAGTCATGGACAACAATAGAGCCACCAGATAATTTTAATAAGAAAATGAACTAAGTTATTCGTCATCATTTATTCTGTTGTTTTACTCTGTTTTACTGTGGCGAATTCGATGTAGAGTATTAATTTACAAATCAATTTTATTGTAGTTATAAATTATTAATCATTTATTGAAACGAAAAATGGCGCATGCTTCTGGTCCAGTAGAAGCCACGGAAAAAGCAAAACTCCAATATTCTGCCTAGCGGTTATAGAACCGTCTCGTTGGTAATCGTTCTCTGACTCAGACCGTTAACTAACGAGTGCTTCGGAGAGCCACATTCATTTTGCATTCCGGCTCGATGAGGATTTTTCATAAAAATTTCCTTGAACGTTTCTCTAAACTGCCGAGACATGCCGCAATAAATGGTAAAGTTAATGGGATAGCTCGCTATCAGAAAGAAGTTGCCGAACAAAATGAAGAGATTGGCAATGTAGTAGTCGAGAAACTCATAAATCAGCGACGATATGATATGCAGTGCCGTAATGACGCAGAGAGGTATTTCCACCACCAAAAACACCGTCACTACGACGATTAGCATTAGCGTGGTACAGTTGGAATCACGCAGTCGCTTGCATTCACGTAGTTTGTTACCCTTGAAGAGTCGTTCCCGCTTTCTCTGTGCCTGTTTTAATGCACGGAAGAGAAGTAAATTGAGGGCTACTAGACTAACGCAAGGTGTCAGATGAACGAAAAGTATACGAAATGAGAAGTAGAACGTGTAATAGAAGTCTTCACTGATGTACTCGTGGACCCAGTCAGCCGTTTCGATGTGGCATACGTTCGTCAAAAGGCCATTCCACTCTATCGTTACAAGTGTGTAAGATCTGAAAAAGATGTGTGTAAAGAAGTTTTTAAATATATCAAGTGAATATGTTTGATAAGTTGAGCACATCTGGCACCCAAAAATGAATACACATGCATACTAAACACGCAGTCTTCCACCACTCCCTCCCTTCTACTATAACGCATTCAATAACGTGTAAAAATATATAATACTTTATTCTATGAATTTTTGTTTCTTTTTATTTCTAGCAAAATCATCGATTAAGTTGGCCATTTTTTTCAATCATAAAATTTATTAATTATTCAATCTATCTTTACCTCTTCACAACAATTATGTAACCGTTTTAACGTTTTCGCGGATGCTCAGTCTGTTACATCCGCCAAAAATCGCCACTGCGAGTCATTTCGTTGCTGTTAAAAAAGTCTTTTTGTTACTGTATTATTTTTCATTCTGATGAATGAACGTTCTTGTAATGAAACGCGTTTTTCTACGGTGCGTACAAGTAGCATTGAGTCACTTGAAATCATTTTATATGCAATTGTGTTCCAGTTTTCAAGCATGCAACATATGTCTTGTATATTTTATATATAGATATATATATATATATATATGTATATATATATTATATATATACATATATTATTATATATATATATTTTTTAATATATATTCTGTTATTATACAGTATTATACAGTTATACAGTTATTATTGTCTACTGTAATTATATATTTATCATAACGGAAGCCACATTGGATTCTGTAGTGCAATGAAATTGGTTAGTGAGCGTGAACAAATTCAAAATTGATATTTACTTGTCGAAGAATCGTGTACTTTGGTGAAGTACTGCAGCTATGCATATGTAAGCAATACATTTTTTCACTCTCCGAATGGTACACCACAATCGAGCCGTAGGAGCATGGCAAACATAAACATATCTGTAAATAGAAGAAAAATCGGGCTATTATAGTAACGCCAAACGCTGATTGAACAATTTCTCGACTTTGCAGTCAGAGAAATGTATATTGTTCGATCAGATACATTGAAGTGTGCTTAGGACAAGTCCTAGTAGGAAAATGTTACCTCTGGACGGCCAGAGCCAATGTTAGCCAAACTGAAGCCGTGTGGCACATTGCTGGCAGGGTCTGGAAATATATACAAAACATACGCCATTTTAATGGAGGAAATGTTGCTACATGTAGTAGAAACACTATGGGTGCAGCGAAGATCCTTTATCGTAAAGCAAAGTGCATGACTTAGAAACATGTTTGCAAGTTAGTAGGACATAAGTGAATGGAAAAGCAAATTTGATAGATCTTTCAAAATATAGCGCGCACACTTCGCCAATCATAGCAAATGTTGAATGCATCTGAGCTACACCATCGTTTTTACATTTTTTAAGGAATCCATCCGTTAAAAAAGGTTTTATCTCTCATTCAAAGTAAAAGGACGTGCTTTTAGACGTGTAAAAGGATAGAATTAGACAAACGGATTTTTTGTAGAGTTACATTTAACATAAAAACATGTCTGGTGTAGCAATAAACATTATACACTTTTCGTTTCAAATAGTAGAGCAACATCAAATCGTCATTGCCAATTGTAATTGCTATGTTTTAAATCGAGTTGAACAGTACATAAAATTACAGGGATTATTCAATTTTAAAGTTTATATATGTGTAAATGTCATGCGATGTGTCGTGTAGTGTGAGTCTTGTGGCGTAGGTTCAAATGTCTAGCCAGCCCTATCCGAGCGTTGGCTTCACAATAGCTTTTATCTAAGCCCATAAATATGCTGTACAATAACTGAACAGTCCTCGTCGTATCTCGTATATAGATAAGTATATATATATATATATAATTATATAATATAATAAATATATAATTATTCTAAAATAACCCGATTTATGATGTTTTGGAGGTACGACTACCTCGTGATCATTGTATTTATTTTCTTCGACTATTTTCTTCGTGATCATTGTATTTATGTGTTAGTGAGCCCAACAAAAATCGTCCGCAGATCCTTCCAAATCTGATTCATTATTAAATTAACATTACCCTAGTAACGACATTACCATTTTATATTTCATAATCATATGGTTTTCGTCATTATCGTCATCAAGTATTAAGCATCATCTGTAACTCTCATCTGATGATATGGCGTAGGGAATATGGCAATGAACTAACGAGGATAATTACAGCGAAAATGAAACACTCGTCTACGGGGTAGAATAAATGTGTGAACTACAATTAGCACGGTTTGACCATAATTATTTTGTACGTTAAGTATTTTTACTGTTGGTCATGGATGTAAAGCATAGCGACGATAAGTATAGTATAACTACCATAACCAAATGAACGACAGTTCACAAGTTTATAGCCGGGCTAAGTAATGCAAATACATTGCAAAGTAAAAGAAATGTTCACTTATAATCGCGGGAATTGTTAATCAATACCTAGATACACTGTATAGCACCATGATGGTATAACAGAAACCAGAAGAATAAATAAAAGCGAAAAGCTAGCAATACTATGCTATGCTATTGATTATTGGTGTTGCTTCATGTTCACCTGGTGAGGCACACGCTTATCTATATAATAGTTAAGATACAAAAATTGATAAGTACGACTATGAAGGAAAGTAAAACAAGTGAGTTAATGCGGCATCCAATCGCAAACACTTTCTACTATCGATAATCTGCGGGGTTTTTACATGCATGTAATTAAAAATAATAACTCACGTAAATCGTAGGTGAGACAATTCTATCTCAATATGTACTTACTTCGTTAAGTGCATGCCAAACGTAGCATGCAAACGCCGGCGAGAGAGGTTTGTTGTGGTTACCAAAAGTGTACATGTAGATTAAGCCAGGAGCAGGGAAGATCAAGGTAAACAAATCGCAAAGAGCCATTGCTGGAAAAGTTAATATAGTAGAACATCAGCGAATTTAGAACACGATTTAAAAAATTTAGCTTGAGCACGATTGAAATATCAATTGAAGAACAGACAGTTCTCCTCCTGCAGTGAGTTCGATTTGTGTTTACTTTTATCTCCACAAAAAAATTGTGAACTTACCCATAAGCACGAAATTCGTAGGTGAAGCCATGCTTCGTTTACAAAGAACTATAACAATCAACGAGTTAGCCGTCAGCGTGACGAGTAATAGCGCCGGAGTGCAATAGCCATAAAGGGGGATGCTGTAGTTCAGTACTGTCTCACAGGACACATTCAAATATGACACATTTCCTTTCGAGGCAACACAGGTGTAATAATCGTATGAGCTGTCGTTCCCTTGCTGAACGTTGCTTGAAGAATATTGAAAATCATTGTGATTTTCTATCGAATCGAACGTTTTGGAGTCGACTATCGGGTAGTCGATGTATTGCATAGGTGTCGAACTGTTGACAAGGTAATAGCTCCGGAACATGCTTGGGCTGTTTGATGGATGAACCGTCCGCAATTCGTTGCTGTAATATACATTACTAAAATCATTTTGATCACTCTGCTGCATGGTCAATACAACTGTTAAAAAACTACTGCTCTACATTTTCATGTCACGATTTCCTTACAATTATACACATTTTCGTAATGATTTGTCGGTGGCCGTGAATGGTATAAATAGAGTATGATGAATTATGAAGCTGTAGAAGTACTATGCGAATCTGGTAAGACGTGTAAAACCAGATTGCCACGTTTACACCCAATTCCAGATGAATATTAAAGGAAGTTGCGTTGGCCATCCTCCAAATAAGTTAGTATTTGGTTGGTAAAACACCTGATAAACGGCCTTAGACCTTCAAAACATTATGTTATTTAACAGGTAAATTCACAGGTTAACTGTTGATGTCTATATCAAATTAATTGAATATTAGAACAGAAAGATTTTATAGAATGATATTGAAAGAATTACAAGATAACTAAATGCCATTTGCTCTGCCTGTGGTTAGGTGCGATAAATTTGGCCTATAAGCAATCAGTAAAAATCATTTCAGCGGGCAAACAACTGACGGTTGAAACATAAGAAGAAAATATCCTACAGGTGGATATCTTTTCCAATTATATTGATACGTTTACGCTATGCGGAGTCATTCCCGTTAATAACCATCTCGGGATTTCATCTTTCTTCTAAAAACATTAAGTTTCCTTGTTACGTGTAGTGAACCAATAAATGGAAAATTTTACGCTTACAACCGCATCCTAAGAAGAAGATGAATAATTTTCAACTACCTAATTTTCATTTTTTGAATTTAATAGCATCGCAAACATTTAGTTTGAGTGTAGCGTATCTTGTGTATATTTATATATACTACACCCACCACCAGTTTTATTCGCTAAATGTACCACATACATGATCGGTTCTAGCGCTACACTTCATCATATTTGCACTGACTCTCCGTATAACACACGACACCGTAACAGCCCGAAACGGGGAGAACAGATCTTGTACATTCGATTATGCTCACTATCACCGGCGAACTGACACACTTAAACTCGAACTGGTCCTGCGAGAGCATCGAAGCGCGTTTCCGCCTGAACAACTGTTAGGAAAGCAGAAAAGCGTAGTTTTGAAGGTGTGGAAATCTTTTCGAGGTGGTTTTTTGGATTCGATTGTGGGGCGCAGTTGCGCAGATGAGTGATTATTTTCCTCTGTGTTGGAGTAATGTGGAACTCACACTGGAATCAAACAGTATAATAATTTAAACTACCGGTTTCAATGATGTGTACAACGATGCTAACAACAAGCTAAACATTATACAGTAGATTATACAAATTTGAAAGTTATCCAAATAGATTTCAGAAAAAACAAAATGTTTCATACGCAAATTCTCTCTGGTAAGCAAATGCTTGAACAGATAGTGTTCAGATCGATTGGAAATCCACCCATAGTACGGCACTAGCCCCAACGCATGTATGTATGTATATCTGTTTGACCAAAACCTGTGATAAAATAGCTCGCTTGATATTTCGTATTAAATACGAGAGCAGTAATCATTAATATCGCAAAGCTGAACGTTGAACGTTCTCGTCACATTAGCTAGCTCATAAACAATTTAGGGTGAGAATAAATTTCCGGAATATTTTACGAACACATGCTGGTGATAGCGGCACTAAACGTGTGCCATTCACCAGAGAGAAATAGCTTCATTCGAATTCAAGTAAAAGAAGAAATACGCAAACCATTATGATCAAGCTGATCGGAGTTTCTGAATATTGATCATACTATTTTGCCAAGAAAAGACA
>JAOEFI010015580.1:0-12555 GCA_034621735.1 Anopheles plumbeus | reverse complement strand
ACCGCACTCTCCACCCTCCGTTCGGCTGTCAGGATGCGGAAGAGTGTTTGGCTCCACAGTCTCCGGACGACCGGACACATCCTTTCTCGGAGCTCCTAGTAACGGTTGAAAGGTTCGCCAACATACTCCGGGGAGGGAGAGGGAGAGAGAGAGAGAGAGAGAGAGAGAACTGGCCAGATCAGGCCTTGGGCAGTTGAAGCAAAACATCAAGAATCTGGACGATTGAGTTTCTCAGGGGTGGGGGGTTTCCATTTTTTTTCCCTCCCCACAAATGAGGCTGGAAAACGAAACAAAAGAATCGAACGTCATGCAACACGCTCCTGGCGAGAGTCCTGGCGCCTTTGAAGAGTAGATGTATGCTGGTAGCAGGACACACAAAAATAGGAAAGAGGAAAAACCAGCTCGAAACACGACACTCCGCTGCCGCCCCGCCAGCAAGGGGCGCATGTCGGGAAATTTGGACAAAGAAAAGTGAATTTTATTGCACGAAAATGAGTGTGCACTTGCAGCGGCGACCGGGCGTGTGTGTGTATGTGTGTGTATGTGTGCACTGTGCGTGGGAGTGCCAGTAGTGACACCCGAGCCGTTAGTGTGTCCGTATCGATGGGTCCTGTTCGCCCGAACCCGCCCGGAGGAGGTCATCTTTCGATCCGAGATTGATCTTTTTCTTCCCGAAACGGATGACCTCGATGCCGTGTACGTGTGCCACAGTTGTTGTCCCAAATGTTCGAACAAAAGGTCCGTGTATTGTTTTTTCGCCGAGGCCCCGTTCCGCATGCCACGTTGGCATGTATCGCATTTCCAGCATCCGGGAAAGGAAGGAAAATTGGTGGGAGAAAAAAACGCATGTGGAGGGCGTTAGAGAGGAGGAAAATCTTTATGGCGAGAATGTCCAGAATCCATTAGTTCCAGAACGAGTGATAGAGTTCGCGAGTGAGAGAGGTGGCGCACAAGCACAAGCCGACCAGTTGAACCTTAGTCCTTGCATTGACAGAAAAGTTTCCACACTTTGATACAGCATTGAACTTGAAGCAACCCAAGTCACATGATGCTGCACCGTTCACCACTCGTCGCACGGGTCCCCGCTTCCCCCGGTAGCACTAATGAGGCAACTTTATGTCGACGACTAGCGCGACTACACGCACGAAACACGCACGCCGTTCCTTCCCAACGCACGGTTCCGAGAAAGGGAACAGGTTCCGCGAAACGACGCCAGTTCCCGCTGCGGTGCTGCCCAATCTTCTGGCCACCAGCTGGGACGCGAGTCGGGTCGCGTCGGGGGCAGTCGGGCATCGTCTTCTCCGGGTGGGGTGGGGGAGTACTGATTTTAAAGTTCTTTGTCTAGCGACAGAAGTTTGGCGCCACGCGAGGGCGACCGAAAAGTCGGTATACCTGGGGGTATCAGGAAGAGAGGGACGATTTCTTCGTCCACCATCCGGTGCCGGGCTTGGACCGGGAGTACCACCCTCCACCCCCGTCCCCTAACCACGCGCTGGCGCTGAAAGTGGCGCGGTTGACCGACAATGGAATAAATTAAATTATCCTTTCGGAACCTGGCCACCGACGTCCTTGTGCTCGCTCGGATGGGGCGCCGGCGGTGGCGATAGTGCTCCAAGATGTTCGCAATGGCCGCAATGCGAACCCTGCTTTGTGGCTGTGGGGGCAGAGGTGGCGGGAAGAGGGATGCCGAGTCCGAAGGACTTCAACAAGCATTCAACAAGCAAGCCAATCGCACTGCACAGACCGGACCTGCAAGATTCCGGGGGTTATCCTCGAGGGGTGGTGGAGAGGGGGCGGAGGATGGCAACGGAGAAGATGGTCTGCATCCTACCATTACGGGTGAGGAAAGGGGGCTGGCAGCGTGAGCTAAGGAGCAAACGATAATGTGTTTCCTTGTTCATGTATAATTTAGGATTTCTTCTCTCGCCACGTGGAATGCAGTCCACCCCTCCCCCCGCCATGTCGCCCGGGTCGCCGGGTTAGCCGTTCACTCTATACTCTCGCTTCCTTTTTTTCTCCTCAAACCTACCACCCTTCTCTTTCTCTCTCCCTCTCTCTATACGCGTGCTAGAACAACGTCACCGCCACGCCGTCTCTACTACTAAAATGGTCAGCAACATCTTGCTACAAGTGTTAAGTAGCGTACCATACCCGCCATGGTGTGCTCGCACTCCACTCTCGCAAACCCCCTCCCGCCAAGGGCAGCCCAATGGGGCCACAAACCGCCACAAACGACGACGGCGACGATGGCGGCTCGGATTCCTGCCCCGGAACCCGCTCGATGAATAATTTATGCCGGTGAAATCGAGTACGTGTCCTTGTATTTGTCCAACGCCCGCTCCTCCCGTGGCTTGGTGGGTGAGAAGAGAAGGAGGGGAGGGTGGAAAGGATGTAGAGAGATAGAGAGAGAGAGAGAGAGAGAGAGTTGGGGGAGGCCGGTCATAGAACGACCATTAGTGCGTGGTCGTAGTGGGTCGAAGTGGGAAAAGGAAAAGGGTTTTGACGGGTGGAAAGGGTAGGCATAGGGGAGGGGCGAGAGTGCGATGGCAACGTCCGCAGTGGACGGCGGTTTTTCTTCCTTACCAAGGACGCCAACTATAAATTGAATCAAATACATCTATGTCGCCCGGCGCGCCCCCGGACTGCCCCTGGCCCTCTCTAGTGTTTGGGAAAGCGTGTGTTAAAGCAAAACTTTCGTGCTCTAACAAAACGGAAAGAGAGAGAGAGAGAGAGAGAAGGAGAAAAAACCCAAGAGAGAGACAGAGAAAAAGAAGGAAAGATTCAAGACATGATACGTTCACGGTCGGACGTGAGGTGTGAGGGAAAACGGAACAGAATCGCTGGGTTTCGGTGGACGAACGGAAGACGAAAAAAAGAAAAAGAAACACGCCGAAGAAAAACAAACTATCCTAACCCGTAAGACACCAACACTCGTTGATTGATGGAAGCGGACGGGATGAATTATGGTAAGGTGGCCCTGCTTTAGACCCCCGCCCACTCTCGGAAGGGTGGGAGTGAAGGGTGGAGGGGGGGGGGGGGCGTGGGGTGTTTACGGCCGGTCGGCGTGTCGGCGGCCACCTAGGCTGCGATCGGACAAATCGATCGAAACTATTTGATGGATGGAAATGAATGGACGATCATTCATTCAAGCTGTCCCGGCGAAGCGAAGTGGTGTGCATTTTTATCTGTCGTCCCACTCCCCCGCTCTCCTCTCGTCCAGTGGAGTTTATGCGAGGGAGGGGAGGCGGCTGGATGGCGGCACATCGCGGTGGGGTCTTGCCGATTGACGATCGATTCGCTGCTAATTTCTAACGGAAAATACATTTGAGGGGCACACACGCTCCAATACAAACGAAGCTGGTGAAGAGCCGATTCCGCCATTTTCCTTTTCGTTTATTCAGACATATTTTTTTATTTCCAAGTTTCCTAAAAATCGCGTCACAAATGTGTCGAAACGAACCCACCGGGTCACGTTCAGTGTTGATAGTTGCTACGGGGCACACACACAAACACACACGAGCGTTCCGTTTTCCATATGAACCTTCTTCGCGGTCGCCCACAAGTGCCTTTTCTTCTGCCACCCCGGGGGGTGGGAGATGGTGCGCTTTTCTTCGGTGTGACGAGTTTCCACACACAAAGGGTGAAAGGGTTCGCCGCGAACGACGGATGTCGGCGTAGTTTGTTGCCGGAGTTGCTGTAGGAAATTGTATGGGAAAAGAAGAAAAACCCCCCAGCCGAAAGTACCTATTTGTTTAGTGCCCACTCCAAAGGTGGAAAACGGGCAAATGGTTTGGTTGTGCCGTTGTGCCGAAGGAAAAGTAGAAAAGTCGGCCCATGCCCGAAGTGGGTTTTCCCCTGAAGGTTTTTCTTATTTCGAGAACGAGTCCCAGCGTTCCCAACGCTACGAAACCGAGCTCATTCAGACTCGCTGCATACGGTTTTCCCGTACAGGACGGCAACAAAGTAACAACGGTGGCAAAAGTATCACTCATTTGGAAGGCGGCGGGGGGGAGGGGACGCCATGGGGAGGCTTGCCGGCCGGGGTGTGGGTTTTGTCGACGGAAAATCTTTTAACTGCCACCTCGGGGGCATCCGCGAGCATAAAAGCGACCTTCCGACTAGCTGGCGCTCGGTATCATCATCTCCTGCCTGCCATCAACTCCACCGCCGAAGCCGTCGTCAACTTTTCCGGGAAAGGCTCATCAACAAGCCGGCTTGTTCGCGCGCCGGAATCCTCGGATGAGGATAGTGAAAATTGTGATCGCTTACCGGGCTGCTGGCGACAGGGAAAAGTGTATATAGTGCGTACGTACATGTACGCCTGCCACTTCCATGCTAGCCTCCACTCCCCAGGGGAGGGGAGGGGAGGGGCGGGGTGGCTTATAAGAAGACAGCTTACCAACTCGCGGAACGGTGCGGAAAATTCGATGAATTCGAGCGCCAATAGCCGAGGTTCAATCATATTTCATGTCCGGAACGCGAGCACAATCGATTCGCGAATACGGATCGAATGAATACGGATGAAAGGGGTGTGGAGGTGGAGGATTGGTAGGTTGAGCGGAGCGTTTGTCAATCCTGTTTTCCCGAGATGAAAACCCGGCTGGCAACACAACTTTCCGCAGCGGGAGCAGTCGCAGGTCCCGGTCGAAAAGACAACGTCGAACAATTCCGGGCGAAGCAATCTTCCGCTTCGCCGTCTTTTTTTTCTTCTTTAATTTGCAGCACAAACACACGCGCGCCCGTACACACCACACTGGCAACGCGTGATAGCGAGGAAAAGCGGGAAAACACAAACTCATCTCGCTTCTTAAACGATCGAGTCTTCCGCCCCCCACCCGAGGCGTTCGAGGCGCACACGGAAACGATTCGAACGCATTTTCCCGGGACCGAATTTCGGATGGGAAGAGGGGGGGGCGGGGGGGGGGGGTAAGGGAGTGGTATTCTAATTAAATTTCATCAACTATCTATACTTCCGCCACCCCTCCCACCCATCTGGCAGTGCCGCCCTCCTCCTTCACCCTGCTTCGCGCGCGCGGAAAGAAGCAAATCAGAAGGAAATTGCAATTCAAAAGGTACTCTAAACAACCATCCACCGGTGAGTGGCTGAGACCCCTAGGTGGAGAAGGAATAAAGCGCCACGCGAACGTCTCCGCCACGCGGCGATTGAAGAAAAAGGTACCTGTCGGGAGGGGTGGCACTCCCATTTGTTCATTTTCATTTTCCCGCCTTCCTCTCCGTCAATTTGCCGTTCGTGCCATTTCGCGCCAGCCGGAGTCGCGCACCGGCACCGTCATTTTATGATACTTGCATAGCCGCCCCCTTGAATCGGGAAAATCGTCCCGGCAGCCCGGCAGCTCAAGCCTTTTTCTATGAAGTGCTCCTAAATCGACCGCAGTTGAAACAATTAGGCGATGCCGGCGTCCCTGGCTCCGTGGGGGGGGGCGGGGAGGGGGGGGGAGTGGAGCTCCTGCCTTGCCCGGCGGAGTGTCAGTGATGGGAACACACCCCCACCCCCACTCGCGCTAGGATGTTCAATTTTCCTAACTCAAGTGCGCCCGGTCGGCGGGTAATCATAGAACATGCCAGAAATGGCTCCCTCCGAGGTCCTAAGCGGCGGGAGGGGAAGCCGAGGGAAGGCGAGTGGAAGGCGGGTGGAGGCGGTAATACAGACATTATGCCCCACTCCCTGCCCTGCAGGCACATTATTCGGGTCTCCGGCTACGGCTCGCGGAAATCTATTCGGCGAAAGATTGAGTTTTCCTTAAGCTTTCCCAGCGGCGTCGCGGCGTACCTGTTCTCGGGTGGGGGGAGGGGTTCGTGCACATGGTGGGCTGTCGGCGCCAACATTAGCATAAGCTTTCATCACCTCACCTACCTTGGCCCGCACCCACCCCGCACGTTGCCTAGCCACCCCGCGAGGCACCCCTAGACAGGGAAACAATTATCAAGTTTTAATTCCATCCGCTTCTGGCCACGCTTCGACATGGCGCCGGCGGAATGGTGGAGGTGCTGCTGCTGCTGCTGCTCGGAAGGGGCCCGGGGAGGCGGTAGGCGGTCCAACACTTCCGGAGTCCTCGCCAGAAGTGTGCAAAACTCATCTAAGAAAGCGTGGAACGCCTGGGTGGACGGGGAAGAGTCTTTTCCTACCCAGCCTGACCCCACAGGCCGGATCCTACCACCCTTTTTCGAAAGGCATACGAATGCGTGCGAAATTATTCGCAGGTTGGGTGGAGTGCCATTTTCCCCGGACTAACCCGAAACCGAAATCGGAGGAAAAGCCTTCGTCAGCCAACGGCCGAATCAAACATTTTTCTTCCAATTTTAATTCTATTAAATTTAATTACAACCAAATATCGTCGAAGGTCCTCGGGCACAGGGCGCACTTGTTGTGATCCTTCCGGCACCCCCTCTCACCTCCCCTCCCGCAAACCCCCGTCCCACCAAGCGTCTCGGTAAAGCGGGCAGGGGCACCGCTAAGTGGGAATTAATCAGCGGGTATTTGGGAAACCAATCGCGGCGGAATTAAGTGTCCCGGTAAGTGAGCCCCCTTCATTACACCGAGCCGCCAGCGAGGGTCCCTCCACCCATCCGCCCCTAACAGCCATCCCCAGCCACGTCAGGAGCAGACTCTTTCGGGTCGAACTTCGCCTATCTTCGATTTCTCCTCGACCGAGTAATCGTACCGCACGGTGTTTACTTTGATGTGTGTGGGGTGGTCGGCAGGGACGAGTCAAAAGCCCCCGGATGTAAGTGGAAAATGGGTTGAGGGTGAACACTTCCGCTTCCTCAACCTTTTCGTTTCTACTGTCGAACACAATCGTACCTAGTTTGATAGTTCTTTCCGTCCAGGGCAGTGTTTGGCAGGATCGTTTAAAATATCGCTCTAAAAATCGTGGAAAGGAATGAACACCCCTTCAGCCACACACACACACATCTGGCGGTGCCGTAGCTCACTCCATACCGTGGTCAATAAACAGCGAGTGTCGCAAAAACACAGAACTGGAAAGTTTCACGACCAAACACTCGCAATAACCTTTCGCTGTGACGGGGAATGTTTGAAACTCATTGGAAAGGTATAACAGCACGAATGAGTAAAGGAAATCAGCCGCCCATTTTCCCCCGGCGTGCGTCATCGCTGCAACCTTTGGGCAAGCATGCAGTATAGCGGTACGATTAACGTAACTGTCACGGGTGAAATATGTGTCTGAATCAAACCGACACTTGTTGGTCTTCCACGGGTGAGAACGAGCGCCCGTTCGGTGGGGGAGGAATACGGGGGCTGCTGGGGACGAAAGCAGTACGGCGGTAAAATAGCCACGTTGGATATCGAGACGGCTGTTTTGGTGCAGGAAAAAGTTTAGCCGACCACCGGTTGAATGGAATTCGGTTTTCGAAGAAGCCGCAAAAGTGTTCAAGGTGGACGAGAAGGACCAAATGAATACGCACATTCCTGTGCGCTCGACAAGTTTCGACACCTGGAGGGTCCCTGAGGGAGGGAGGAGCAGCAGGATCCGTTTTACAACCCTACCCTATTTGTGTTAGTGAGCGCAATCGTCCCATCCAGAGTCGCAGGACACCTTGTTCCTTCCAGGCCGTAGCGTCGAGCCGGCGGTTCCGGGTCGGTGGGGAAACTCCTTGTTCTCGAACGCCAACCACCAACCAACACGGACTCTTCTTGTGCTCCATCCCCCTGGTAAGGAAGCACACACACACACACACACGAAGGTCGGGACTCTCGCGCCCAAAAACTAATTGAACCGGTGAACGGAAGAACCGCCGGACTGGTTCCTCGGCACAATTGGCAGTGGCCAGTCTAATAGTGGAGAAAAAGCGATGCCCGGGAAATTTCCACTTCGGACATGGCGGATCGGTTCGGTTCGAAGCGAAGTGTTGAGCCTCCGCTCGTGGCCACCCCAAACCTAATCCATTGCTAGGAAAGCATCGCTCGTTGTTCGACGGCCTGGAAGCGACAACAGTCTGCAGCGCTTTTCCAAACACGATATTGGAATGGTTCACAACGACACGAACGCATTATGAGGAATCAAACAGGTACAACCGAAATGGTTCGATGTACCGTTCTGTTGTAAAAAAAACAATATCACAGTGGAACAAGTCATCTATACGAAGAATGAGTACAGGAGTACAGGAGTTTTTCCGAAAGGAGAAGGAGAAGAAATTTGGAGACAAACTCCTGCCATTTCGGAGTCACGCCACCGTGTGTTCCAGAAGAAAAACTGCTGCTACCATGTTCAAGCGAGCGGAACAGACAAAAAAGAGGAAGAGAGAGAGATAGAGAAAGAGAGAAAGAGAAAGAAACGGAACCAGAACTGAATCCAAAATGCTACACGCAATAACTATATATGTTGAAGGGAAAAAAACAGTACCGCCTCCGGAAAACCTTGTTCAGTCTTCCAGGAAAACCGAGAGTCCCTCCCTCTGTCAAGGCCTTCGCCGTGGCCGCTTTTCCCCTGGCCCAACAACCCCACAACAGCGGGCCAGCCGGTTTTTCACTCGACACAAAACTGTGGCCTAAAACCGTCGGCTGCGAACACCACCCCCATCCTCCTGCAATCGACCTCCTGCCGCCCCCCACCCCTCCCTTCCTCTCACCATTCGATTCGTGCTGTGGGAGGCGTCGGGAAGGAGAAATTGAGATAACTTGTGCCAAAAAAAAAAAAAACGCTCCTCAAATAAAGAAGAAAAAAGGAAACATAACATGGTCAGTCTTTTCGGCCCTCCCACCCTCCGAACCACCCGGCACGAACACGTGCACGTGGCTGGCGGCTAGCGAGGACGTGTAACGCTAGAGCTCCCACGATCGTAGCGCAGGTTTCAGTTAACGTACTGTAGCAAACTAAACTTTTAATCAATTTTATAATTAATGCAGACGTGTTGGGGATGACTTTCGCCCAAAAACCTGCACCCACTCGAGGCCGCTTTATGTGTGTGAGGGAGAGTGAGACAGAGAATGAAAGAGAAAAATGGAGACAGAGAGAGAGAGAGAGAGAGAGAGAGTGAGAGAAAGAGACTTTACATGTTTTATGTTGCAACCATGTTGTCCGATTGCACACACTATAGCCGCCCTTAACGAACATTTTCCCACAGGGCCAGCGGACTCGCGGCGTTTCGAAGGATTTGTGCCAAACTTAGATGGATGGATGACTTGAGCAAAAAAATAAAATAAATAAAACTGCGCTACAACTGCGGTGTTTCTGCAAACAGCAACAGAGCGGTGTTTGGCCGATCCACGCGTCCTGTGCGGACCCTACGCTTCGAGAAGGGGAAAATATTCAATAGCACATGGTCTGCACTTGAATCGGGCACTCGAAAACCGAAGCCACGGGCGGCGGAAAACCCGTTGATTGCCTGGCGCCTCTTGGCCGCCGCCAGCCAGCCAGCATCTTCAGCGCGAGTGACTTCACGGGCCTGTCCTCCCGATCCCGGCACTGGCCCGTGTGTGTACGGAGTGTTCCGCCGTCTGTTCGCCAGCTAATGAGATTGAAGCTGGCCATATAAGGGCACGGTGGCACTGTGACACCCATATCACTCACTTGGGCCCTTTCTGCAGTTTTCCATAAAATATGGAAATCCGTTTTTTACAGCGCTGCTGGCCAAAGCAGCGATGGCTACATGTTTCGTTTCGATTATAGGCGCATAACGGAACGAGCGGATACTACGTCACACTCCAAAAGGGTTATGGGCGGCGGAAGAAGGGGTGGTAGCGATGGAGCCATGTTTCAAATATGATATAACACCCACAGGGCTGGGGGACGCTGCCAGCTCCCAGCTACCGCACCCGACAGTAATGAAAAACCATTGCCGACCAATACCAATAGCACAATATTATGGCTCTTTGGTAAAACTTTACTTCAGTTCATAGAACATGTTAAAAGAACACGAGCCCAGCTGGGCTGCTTCTCAGCCATTTCGGTACTTTTCAAGTGAACTCGGACAGTGCCAAACCGTTCTTGCTAGTAGCATGTGGAATAAAGCGCACACACACACACACACACATACACACACTGTTGGATTGTCAATAGACGAGCAAACGGGCTAATTGCAGGAAATTTCCTGTTTCGTACAGACGATGTTTTATGAAATATAAACATTTTACAACCTCCGCTCGTGGACGTCGGGAAAACCGGTCGTCGATTGGCCATCGCCACGATTCGGAAAACAGTTCAGCTGCCGTGCGGCATATTCTCACAATCCGTTCGTTCGGCACTAGCGGCTGGCGTACTTTAATGCACCATTCGAAATCTTTAACATTACACAACCGCAAAACAGTAGATTAATTGAATTTCTCTCCTCGGACAGACATGAGAAAGAGAGAGAGAGAGAGAGAGAGAGAGAGAGAGAGAGAGAGAGAGAGAGAGAGAGAAACAGCCCCACCCCAACACCCCCCCCCGCCACAAAACGGGGAGCGAAAACGGAATGCGAAAAAATTAGTTCGACAGGAACATTTTTCCAATCTCCGGCCAGCCAAAATAATTGGGCAGGATAATCGTAACGAGCTGTAGGAATAATGATTGCACGCTGCTCGGGCCCCATTTAACGTGCGCCAGCTACGCCATCCGCCGGTCCCGGCCGGCCAGAGCGCGCTACCCGAAACGGGGTGAAAAACATTCCCACCGTTGACGCGCGGGTTGGGGTGATGGGGTAAGGGGGCGAGAGAAAGAAGGAGTAAAGTGAGCGCCGAGCCTGAAAAACTGGACCGGACCGGAAAAAGGAGTAGCATTCACAAATTATTTCGCGGCGACGGCAGAGCCCCACGGGTGGGGGGTCCGCGCGGAGCGCGATGGGGTTGAGTGGGGAAAAAAGAATAAAGACACCGAGGCCGAGCCGCACGGCGATGGGGATGCATAGCGAAATTATAGCTTCCTTTCAGAGAATAAAATACAAACTTTTCCTGATTAAGCTTTCATTCATTCGCGGCCCTGCCTGACCGCGACGCCAATCCGCGATTCGCTGCGTCCGGCGCCGGATTCGTCTTTTGTATGGTGGAGACTGTAAAAAAAGAAAGAAAACACCTAGCAGTCCGGTGGCTGAAAGGCGGAGGCCGTTGGCGGACGACTGCGCAGAAAGAAATAATGTTACACTGACTGCACAGGCTTATGTTCAGAGGGGGCTGGGGCGCAATAGATTGGTTTAAATTTTAATTAATCAAAAACTTTTCTCGCCCAAGCCACGAAGCCACGAATCAGAACGAAAGTTTGCCAGCGAGTGAGCGGACGCTCGTGCATAGTGAGGAAGGAAAAATTAGAATAATAATAGTAAAAAACATGTCAGAAACAAAAACCGCAACGTGAAGTCGGCAACACAAGCCATTTTCTACAGCGGCAAAAAAAATAGTACAAACTAACACCCAACTGACGGGGCCATCGAATGAAACAAGGACAGCATGCAGCAGATGCTGTACATTGAAAAGTTCGCTTTCCGAGCAGTGATGGCGCTGGTTATAAACATAAATCGCATTCAACCGCAAAACCGCAGGTAATACAGTAGGAGGTGTCAGGGGTGGCACAGAATAACAGTGGGCAACCAAATGTTATTTGGAGTCCCATAACTCAACTACATACGGCCAAGTAATCAGCATTGGTATCAACCTAACATTATCCAAATGCACCTGCACCGTCTATCTTTCGGAGACGATACAACCAATTCTATGCTTCCAACCCGTTACAGTGGCGATTGTTTGCCAAAGGAAGAACATACAGCAATCTCGGACGCAGATAGTTCTAGTATAATTATGTACCAGCAAAACTTTAGTAAAGTAATTAAAGAAAACAGTAACTGACATAATTGCTTGTTAACTCTGGTTAGTCACCCACAACCAAAACCGTTGACATGGAAGTGTATATACCATACCAGGAATCCACAGTCGACCACTGGAATTGCTAGTGACTGAGCTTCACACAGAGCAATAATAGCGTTCAAAGTTGGCGTACAGTATTTTCGCTCATGGGCAGTGTGGACGTGCGGCATCGGTAGATCGTCCTGCACAAGCATCAGGCAGCTCCATTTCCATTGGAAAACTCCAATGATATTACATAGCCGCAATTGAAGCTTCCCGCACCGCCATTCCTAGCTGCAGTGAAGCACGACAACCATAAACGAAGCAATCAACGATACTTAAACCCGCTCCACTCGCCGTTCCAGCCAGCGCGCGGCATTATGTGGAATAAAGCAATAAATACACCTTTAAACGGGAACAAGCATACGGGAAAAAAGGTGTAAATCAAATGGCACTGTGCCAGTTATCTAGGTTCAATGAATACTTACCTGTTTTCTTGCCCTATTTACAAGTATCGCTCCACAAAAGCAAATTTTGACGGCGAGAGCAGCTTTCTCAGTATTCAAATTCGAAATGACATCTTCCGTGGGGTTTTTTTTGTCTCCAGGAATTTCGCTTGTGTGCAGGTGTACATGTATGTTATTCCTGCACACCTGCAAGTATCCATAGGAATGGTGGAATTTCGAAAACGAAGTCAATTTGAATCAATTCTGCTGCAAGAATGCTACGGTCGGAATATCGAACAAGCAAGCTATCATTCT
>JAOEFI010015579.1:0-12588 GCA_034621735.1 Anopheles plumbeus | reverse complement strand
TTCCCCCCCCCCCCCCCCCCCCCCCACCACCTTGTGGGAGCAGAATATTGGAGCAGCAGCAGCATCACGAAACCAGTTCAATTTGGTCATCATCCCTCGCGTGTGTTGTCTGTCTGTTGCATCTCCTCGCATTTGGTTCGTTCGTTCGTTCGTTCGTTTGTTCGTTTGTTTGTTTGTTTGTTTGTTTGTTGGCCCGCTCGGTTGCTCACTCTTGGCCGGCGTCCCGCACCGAGGCTGCTAAATCTCGGCCCTTCCCGTCCCTGCCACCCGGGGGGCAGTGCAACCAAAACCGGGCCTGGCACATTCCCGCGTCAGCACGGCCGGACCCCCCCCCCCCCAACCCCCCGGCCACGGGTGCCCTTTTCCGCGGTATTTTGTACCCTTCTCCCGGGTGTCGGGGGGGTTTGGGGAGCGCGCCCTCCAAGCGCCTTGAGGCAGCGACGCAGCGTTACAACTAATTGATGGTACAAATTAGCATGAATATGTGTTCCGCCGCCACGTTTCGCCGCAAACCGTTCGACGGGTTGCTGTGAACCGGAGCGGAACAAATCGAACGCAGTGATGAACGTTCTACCGGTGGCCCGCACTGATCGAAGAAATAGTCATGTCCCACAGGCGGGGCCATGTACCCAAAATGCAAATATCTTCCAATGGCAATTCGGGCTTTGGCTAAGTAATACAAATAGTGGAGACGTTTAAATGGAGTAGGGTTTTCTTCGGCTTTCTTTTATGTTGGTAATCGGCCAAAAACTTTTCCAAGGAAACTCTACCAAATCTCAACATAGTAGCTCAAGGCTTATGACACATGAACACGCATTTTATCATTTCTAGGGAATCTAGCAACCACTGGGGCAATGGTCGGTGTATTCTCCTCTATGCCAACGTACCTATCGTGATGTACGATTGTCATAGGATTGAATTGCCCTCGCAGCGGGCATCCAAATCAGCCAACCATCATCGTACCGTCGGTTTGTTGTAACTGTGATCAATCTGTTAGAATCCCACAACCACCATCACATACAGCAGCGGACGCTTTTTCGAGGTCTGTTTGTAGTTAGACTATGATTGGGTCGTGACATAACAGAACAGGCCCTATGTCCCGGCCCTTCCTACACGTTGGGCAATGATCTAGCGCATCTCGTGAACCTAAGGATATTGCAATCATTTTGCCTATAAACTCCTCCCTCAGGAATGTCATTCCAGAACTATATGTCAAAGCTAATTTTTTGAGAGAGAGAGAGTGTGACACAGTTTATACGCCTCTTGAAGAACTCTTACTGAAAGAGTTCTGCTCCTGCACCTACTGCCGTTGTGGCATGTTTTCGTCAAATCTTCCATTCCAGCTGATAGCAGTTCACATTTACCTTCAATTGTCATCCACAGTGAAACGACGATAAAAGTACCAATCTTGACGTCACGTTTCGTTTCTGCGTTATGCGACGTTAGACACTAACGCCGAAACATTCCACCACCGGTGTTTACTTTTCATTAGAAGATGACAATGCCATTTGGTGGAGGAATCTGTCGAAACGGGTAGTTAAGTGCAGTGTGTTGTGTGTGTGTGTGCAGTATGTGTGTGAAGGCCTCATTCGTGTCATACGGAGGGGACGCAGGGGATGTACCTTCCGGGCCACTAATCGAAACGCTAATTCACACGATCAACAAGGCAAATGATCCGGTTCTAGCTGGTTCTAAGACGCAAACTTCTTCAATCAATTCAATGCAATGCAATTGGTGGTTTGTTTGTTTACTTGTTTGTTTAAAGAGTGTTTGAATACCATGAGGGATGTCAATTTAAATGTTCCACCAACAATTTAATACGTATATTAAAAAGTTGTATAGGTGTGAAGGAGAGATTATTAAATCATAATAATAGGTTTTCTCAAATGACCCGAAGCTTGCAAAGATTGGTCCGAACAACTTGGTCTTGACTTGCCACACATGATATATTAGGGTGCGATTAGCGATTAGAAAGAAAAACAACCATGAACGATCGACGGGTTTCTGTGATGCATTTTTTTTTCGCTTAAAAGATTATTGTTATCGTTTCGCGTCAGAATTTGTTCCGTTTTTATAGCACACGAGAAATAACAGGCGATGAAAACCGGGAGCTACATATGTTCGGCGTATCAAATCCCGAGCGCCGTAGCCGTGAGGCAACCATTTTGTTTACACGGCCGTTTGTGCAACGCATCTGTGGTTCTTGCCATGGGCAAAATGAGGTGTTTTTCTTCGTCTTCTCTTCCTTTCGTTGGCGTGTCGCTGCGTCTTGTAATTGGCGTACTCATCTCGTTGCCGGCGATTCCGCACCCGTCAGTTCTCAAGGCTCGGGAAAAAGCGTACGCCACACGAATCCGTGTGGCTTCTCTTATGCTTTTTTTTTTTTTTTTTTCTTTCTCGTCCATTCCGCCCCACCGAGCCTCCCCCCGGCACGGCACGCGTTGACAAATTCGTTTGCGTGTCGCAAAACGGCCCCCAGGTTCCGATGTTGATGATGATGGGACGCCTGTCGAAGCGTCCGCGACCCAGCGTCTTACGCCGTGTGTCGTCTCTCTCTATAAATAGGGAGGGCCCAATATCGGCGTTTCGGCGTTTCGGCGTTTTTGTTTGCAGCCGCGATAGATTGTGTGTGCGCGCGCGATAGATGCCCATCGGGCCTCGCGTGTCTTGCGTCGTGCGCCTTCGGCGGAGTGTGTGACCGCACACCAGATTCGGGCCGTGGGGGCCCGCGGGAGGTTGGTTAAAATAAAACTATCGCGCTAAGCCTGTGTCCCTCGCTAGGAAGAACGGCAAGAGAGCGAAGCAAAGGAAAAAAAAACGCCGATCGCCTCGAAAAATGCTGCTGCATCTTAGCTCTCACTCTTAGACTCGGGTCTCCATTCCTTGAATTGGGTCCCAAAATATCTGTAAAATTAAAGAACCACCCCCCGTTCTTCATTACCTTCCATCTGTCTGGGTGTGCGCATCGATTTTCCTCCCGACCATCGAATAGTTGGGGAAAGCGGGGTTCTCGAGGCATATTATTTTATTTTTCTCGTTGCTGCTCTCCTTCATCTTCTCACGTACACGTCCAGCTTTATTAGCATCGGAAGCATTACCGTAACAAAGCGTCGTTAAATTCACAAAACGACGACGCCGAACGAGTGGAAAGGAAAACCCGGACACAAAAGTATCGAACGAATCGGGCGCCATTAAATGGCACTCCGGCGTGGGTATCGGGTTTTCGGGGAAATCGACTGTCTCCTATTCCGCCGTTACACTGACGGGAAAATGGGAAAAATAGATAGAAAAAACGGGGGTGTCACACGCGCTGCGAGGAAGGACGACGGGGAGGTGTGGACACCCGGTAGGTGTTTTTCCGTTTTCTTTTCAGCATCGAAAAGCATCTTGCAATCAGCACCGGTACGCAGGGCAACCGTTGGCAACGTCAGGTTCGTTGAATTGGTTCCTTGTTTGGCATCAGGGCCAACGAGCGCGGCGAACGTTGGCGTTCGAACAGATTGACAAGTTCACTTTTGGGGCTTCGCCGTACCGGAGGGTTTTCCGTTGCGTGGCAATAGATGTACGAAGCAAAATCATCATGATTTTTGCGGATTAAATTCACATTATAAAGAACCATTTCTTGTCGCTTTTCTCTACCGAGAATTGGGTGTTTACTTGCAGTTGCTTCTTTATAAAAATATGTTATGATACTTTGGAAACGAATTCAATTTCTGTGGCCGACCTGCGTCTGAGCTTTGTACCAAACCAACTCCAGGCCGAATGCGGCCGTTCCCAGCAACGCACCGATCTTTAGTATGACAAGCAGCCACTTTATCTCCTCGAACGTTATTACGTTGGCCGCAAGTCCGTGCGGGTTCCTTTTCAAGGCGAACTTCACCGGAAGGAAGATATCCCAGTATCGGTACAGGATCGCCTGATAGCTTAAGGCCACGAACTTCTCCAGCGGCTCCTGCAAGATCGATTCCCTGTGAAGCAGGTATACGATGTAGCGGGCCAACAGTGGCTCCCGTATGGGATGGTAAAGGGCGGGCGAGTGTTTGACCGCCATCTTCATATGGTTGCACAGAGCCGCCACCACGGGCCGGTTGGAGCCCTTACCGTAACCGCCGTTTGCGTTAAACTTTCGGTGGCTAAGCTCGAGCGCGTCCATGATTGGCCTCGAGCCTACGATCGGAAGCTGGGAGTCAATTAAATCCTGCACGGTGTCGAGATTTTTAACGTACCTGTTGGTGGACAGATTCGTCGTTACACAGGACACGTAAATAGTGACGATATTGAAAATGGCGCCCATGTAGCAGAGAGTGAGCAGTTTCTCCAGCATGCCAGCGTTTGTCTGCTTCGGGGGTGACAGAACGAAAAACTGAATCAGGTGAAAGTGTAAGTCTACACACTCCTGCAGTAGGTGTGCGATGGGTTTCGAAGGGGAACGGTGGTGCCTTCGGACGAGGATCCAAACCACCAGCAGGGACTCACTGCAAGCGATCCACCCAATCCAGACGTGCCTGTCGAAGGGGTCAGCAAAGTCCTCGATGATTGACGTTTTGTTTGCGGCAAGGACCACCGCACAAATACCTTCCATATCGTTGGTGAAGACTCGCCGCCAGTGTCCTTCCGTGTGACCGTAGGTAGCTACAATGGTATTCTCCCGCAAGACGCTAGCAAGCTGTCGGGATTCTAGCTTGTTGGCAGGATCCACCAGCGTGATGTTGAGACGGCCGGCGAACATTCTGATGAAGCACGACTCTCTGGTGAACGGTTTGTAGTATCTTCCGTAATCGAGGAAACGAAAAGGATACAGCTTTCTATCGACAATGGCCTCCAGTTGGTATTGGTGCATCTCGCTCAGTTTGTCGCTATACAGATGATCAATCGCAGATTCGACGCCATCATGTCGCCGGAGCTCGTTGTTGAAGATGTTCAAAGTAAAAAGAAGCCGTTCATTAACGACAAACAAATTGTTGTACAAACGGTGAAAGGTAAGAGCTGCAGCCAGGAAGGACATGTTAACCTGATCCTGACTCGGTACCGATGGCAAGAGGAAGATAAACTTCGCAGCCCACTCGTAACGGATGGAGTGTTTGATGAAGTTCCCGATGCGTTGTGCCTTCCAATTAAACAATACATGTATGAACAACATCAAACAAGCTAATTTGTGACAGCAGTATATACCTTCGAAAGGAGGAACTCGTGAACGTAGACGACGTTGATTCCGCTTTTCCGGAAATGCTCCCCAAAAGACACGTTGCTGAACAGCCTCTGCAGGACCCTGGCGTGCGGACAGATGAGCTGGGTTTCAGTATTTGGGACCTCGTTTTCGAAAAATATTTTTACATCGGAAATGCCTGGGTGGGCACACTGCTTGCGTAGGAGTTCCGAGTGCAGCCTACGCCCGAGACTAACTTCAGCAAATACACCATTAGCGAATGTCATCATCATCAGCACCACCGCGCGAAACGTGCCACTCTTCACCGTCATGTCTGTCATCGTTCTACCGGTTCGGATTTCTCCCATACAGGAACTTAGCTACGCCAAACAGAATGGAAATGAACTTTAGTCGCTTGTTCAATGCGACAATTACACGAACAATCAACCAAGTGGTGGAACTTAATAATTCAACAATGTGTTTTCGAATCACTGGAACATGTTGGGGAGAATAGTAATTAGTACGATAATGGTAATTTGCCCTGCAATTCATAGCTATTATTATCGCTGTAGTTGTTGCATCCATACAACAATTTGTGAATTGGTTATTGAGTCAAGCAATAACCCGTAATCAATACCTAGTGACTAGTGCTCGAATGACCTCATTCGTATTTATGTATTTCTGAAGAATGCAAAATATTGAAGCGATACGTCATGCACAGATTGTCTAATGTGTCCAACTTCTGAGATCCAAGTAGCGAACGTTTCCACCGACTGTAGCCAAACCATGAAGTAACGCGCTCCCGGAGCTTATCCAACTTTGCGGACTTTGTCGCTTTTTCGCTGACGCATGTACGTGTCGTGCGGCGCCTATCAGAGAGACACCGCGGCCATCCAGTGCTGGGCGTAGATAAAAATAATCATCCGGACCGTCACTCGCCTCTGGTCTCCGCCGTCACCGTTCGGTGTAGGGGTGTGTTTGTGTTGCTCCAATTTTTGGCCGACCTTCAGACTACAGGTAATAAACCACCCCGGCCATGAGTTGCGTAGTGAAAACAATTTTGCCTGCACCGCGCTGTTGTGCAGCTCAACCGTGTGTACACACTTGCTTAGCGTTGTCGGAGGGACGCCACCGCCTAGGCCAGGGTAGGTAGCTAGCTGTGCGTCCTCGAAATCCGTCATTGTCCGTCTTTCGGTGGGGGTTGAGTTTGATCTACAAATTTCTAGCGTACCGCTAATGGTACGCCAATATGCTTAGATTCCTGCAGCAATTATCTGCTCCGGAGCGGCGAAGGACTCGGAGTAGCGGACATCGGAGACATTGAGAAGGGTACGATGAAGGTCAGTCTTTACCCGAGGCTGCAAGCAAGCGTATGCGCGGGGTGCGTGTAAATGATGTCTGTTTAATGAATCAATTTTGATCCAGCGAATCGGCGGACATCGATAGGCTCTAATTGGCTCTAAGACCTACGGTCCGCCCCAATGCTGCTACCCCTAGATGATCTTCGGTTCTACAGCCAGCGCATGGTATGGGCTCGTAGAGGTCCACGATGGTGCGGTCCCGATTGCGTCATTCCAAACCGTCGAGTAGTGTGTGAAAGTCTGCACGGTGCACCGCATTGGCCCCAGCCCGGACGCTAGATCTCACCAGACTTCACCAGGTTTAGCCGACTGACCCCGTCGAACCAACGGTGGCGTTGCTGGTTGGTTGGGGTTATAATTATCAACGGCATGGCCGCGTTTTCGGGCAGCGGGACCTGCCAGTGTGCACACAGCCGTGTTTATCGGTGTCACAGCGGTGTGCGTATCGCGCGCAGAGTGTACGGAAGGTACCTAGGTCACTTGCCTTCCCCTCCCTCTAGCAGTTTCTCATGCCGCCGCTGTTGGGCGCGTTCGAAGATATTGCATAATCGACGCACGAGAGTCAAGTTGAAGGGGGTGGGGTGACACCCGAGGAACCCGCGGGGCGACACGGGTTGTCATAGTAAGCGCGACAAGATTCTACCATAGCCATAGCGCCTGCTACCTAATACGATCATGTGTTAACATACTAATCAGCCTTCTACGTACGAACATACCCCTTCCTCGGCATGGGCCGTTAGTTGTAGGCAGAGCCTCGGGCCTTGCACGTATCGTGCCAGCGCCTCTAAACGTTCCTTCAGCCATATCGCGTACGGAGAAGCAAAACAGGCGACGATGATACGCCGAAGAACGGCTTCTAAAACTACTGGAACCTCCCTTCCAAGTGGTGTCCTATGCTTGTACGGGGCCCTGTTTTGCAACACTAGTATTGCAGCAGTACACATGTTCAACTGTTGTTGTTGATATCTGCCGTCTGACAACGCTCTGAGAGCGATGCTGGACCACGAAAGACCCGCGACTGACCGACCCGGCCGTGTGCGACTATTTGCTCCCAAGCGATAAGATACCATTTCCATATTATCATCTTCTTCATCGGCCATCATCAGAACGGAGCCTGGCCTGTGGCTGGTCTGGGGTGGGAACCTAACTGATAAAAAAACACCCATTATTTATTGAAGCCAATTAGTGGCAGTAGGGAACCGCGGCCTGGCGGCATCGATATGGCCACCATGATGAGTTTGGGAGTAAGAAGTTCGAGAAGATGATTCGTGATTTAGTTGGTTGGTGGTGGTCGCGCAAGGAAAAATTAATCAACGCATGCCTACTTGTCTTTCCGGCTGCAGGGTGATGTAAGCGTGTATCATCACAGATGGCGACAAAGTTGGATGTAATCTGGGCCAACATTGCTTGTCGATTGATATGTTTGTTTGATAGATTTCGTCAAGGAACTTTTTGTCGAGGGCGTGCATATCCGAGAGATGTTTAGATCTAACACGTTTATCTTGCTGAAAATCGTAGTTTTCTATTGGTTTTGGGACAATTTTTGTAGCTTGTGCAGTTAAAAAACTCTGCAGTTTAAGTTTTATCTAGCAGCAGTAAAGTGAACTTTGAAAACTTGACAGTTTACGTGACAACTCTCTGAGTTGACAGACCATGTTCTACATTATCAGTTCAATGAATTATACTCTCCGCTGCGTACCTAACCACCCTTGTGCAGAATGTTCCCACAACTGTTCGCATCGCTGGACGGAATGGAGAAGACGTGGAAAACCGACGAATCCTTAATCTCCGGCAACGGCACGGTCCGAGTGGCCCCACGGATTTAATTGGACCGGACCCACAGACACATACCACTGACCAATTCGCTGAATAGTTTTTCACTTGTTTTGTGTCCTTTCCGTCTTCCGTTCAACGCGATCTTGGGGATTTTGCCCGCGTACCTACAAAAAAAAAAACCCGCGCATTGAATGGTCGGTTACGGATGGGTCGCTCATTCCGGCGGGCGGAAGCGGTACGGAAAAGCCGGTGATTTTTCCGCGGGACGTTGGCGGCGTCATCGTCGATTTGTCGAAGCGACGCTAGCGATCGTGACGGCGGGCGGCAGTTAGCAACAATTTGAGTGAGATTCTTGTCGCACTAAGCTGCATCGGGGAGGATGTTGGCGCGTGGGGAGGGAAAGCGGTGTAACGATGAGGTGAAGCAAAACGATGGGCAAGGAAAATACATTAAGAATTCGGCGATGGGCGATGGGCACTACTAGAGTCGTCGGCTACCTTTCCGAGTTGCCGGCCATTCCGAGTTGCCGGGAGGGTGGACACGATGATGTTGCCACCGCTGCATCGGAATGGTCACAGCCAGCACAGGGCACCAATGGGGGAATGGTCCGCGAAGGCAGTGCGTCTCTGTGGGAAGCGCGGTTCGCGGATGCGTCGGTGGATGTTTGGCTAAAATTAAACAAATTCATTCGCGCGGCGACAGCGAGACAAAATCGGTCACCGCGGTGGAAGGAGCAGCAGTTCTGTGGACGGGCAGCAGTAGTAGAGGGAGGAGGAGGGCAACGGACAGACGGTGTCGTGTTGTTTGCCGGTTCAACGCAACCGACTTTTAAAGTACACAGGCGCAAGCCAAGGACCAAGACAGCCATTTTACCGGGCGGATTGATAAGTGCCTGTGCAACATGAGATAGGTGCGTTTGAAATTCATAGCAATCCACTTTTAACAAATTTAAAATTTATTGTACAAAGTAACCACCTGAATATTCAATTCCAATTTTTTTTACAAAAATCACGCAACAAAACAAAACAGATTCAAACTAATGTTTTTATTTTGTTTCGTTCTCCACTCTTATCATTGTGTGATGACAATGATTATAAACCAACATAAAGTACCGGTTGATAGCGAACCGAAAAGGGTGGTGTTGCATGTACAAATCAAATCAAGAAAGACAGAGACAGAGAGGGCGAAGGACAACTCTCCGAGGAAGGATAATGATCTCCCTCCGATTACACAGCAAATCTATTTTTTTATTTGTTGCTCGATCGAAAGTAAAAGCCACCAAACACTCAGCACTTCCACAAGCATTCGAGCATACGCAGATGCATAGCGTTGATGAGTAATATCGAATTTGTCCACGTTCCTTTGCCGAGATTGGGAAGAAAAGGGGGAAGGAATCGCCGAGGACGAGAGAAGGTGGTTTTAAAGAATGTCCATCGTGGTTTGTATTGGCATTTTTTTTTTGTTTGGCCCTCGACAGATTGTGAAGTGCGGTGGGGGAGGGTAAAAAAGGCGGGGTCGATCTGTTGGTGAGTTATTTTTGAACGTTTGCGTTCAATTCGTTAATTACCGGCGGGGCTAGCAGAAGCAGCGAGAAGGGACAATTTGTCGCACACAGGATTTCAAATCCTGCATGTACCTTGAGTCACTCACTTTCCGGCCTAAGATTGTGTCCCGCCAATAGCTTGCCCGGCATATCACAGCCCGGCTTATCGTGTGCAATCGAACTGCATCGGAGGAACACAGGCGTCGGCCCATTAGAGGCCGTCGCGTATCTAACCTGCTCAGTCCGTTCGGTCGATCGATAGGAGGGCGCATAACTGAGCGCTTTCGAGCATCGAATCGATCGGCGGTAATCATGCTCTCGACGAGCCATCGGCCAGCGAGTCTCCAGTCTGCCGGCCGTGGAATCACATTGAATGTGTGGCCCCACAGAGGAGACCAGTTTTCAGAGGATCCGCGCGTGTTACGCAAACAAGCGAACGCGGTGTCTACGCGCGATCGATAACAACGCCGCCTCCGTCGCCGCCATGCCCTGTCCTGTCCTGCCCTGACCTGTTGGAGGTCTTGGGACTTGGGTGCACCCATGAAGAGCACCCGCGCCGAAGGGATCGCCGATTGAAGTGGCAAACCGTCAGCACCACACTGTGAACGATCAATCATTTCTGGGCCCCTGGTTCCGTGGTAGGGGTAGGGGATGGAATCTGGCAACCGTCCAGCGTCACGTGGCACGGCCCGACACGAAAGGTGCCTTTCGGTGCCTCTAGGCCCGGCCTCTGGAACGTCGCGGTGCAGCAACGCTCGCCCTGCTATGCAGCTGTCGCCGAGTGGACGAGATCTTTCACTTGCACTCAACCGCGCAGGCGAAGCAGAGACAAGCGCGTTTGTCAGAGTTTGGAGGGGGCACTGGCGGACTGCGGTCTGCGATGACACTTGTCGGCCTTTCTGCACCACCCAGCTCCGGGAGTCGTCCGTCAACTTCTGGCCACCCCTTTTTGGAGGAGACTTCACCGGGCCACCAAGAGTCGGGGCATAGAACCTTCTTCGAACACGCGAGCACATTGGCACCCGTTTGATGAATGGTTCAAGTGGTTTTCGCTGTTCTCGGCCACCTCCCTCCCCAACTTCAGCCTTCAGGACGAAGACTTAGAAGGAAGGAACCGATCCGACGAAGATCGTGCAACTCCATTCCACTCCGGCCGTAGATATTTATGTTTTTGCATGTTGGAATTCCGACGCCGGGCCAACGATCAAAGCGACGGCGAAGGTTCGTGCCACACTCTCCAAGAGAAGGCGTGTGTGTGTGTGAGTGTTTGATGTTCGCCAAAGCGTTTGAGGTTCGAGTGAATATTTGGGCTGGAATGTGGAACGATTTGGCGCTGGAACGTGTGTCGGTAATCGTCGCCTACACTGAAGAAAATATCGAAGCGACGAGGCGCGTTCCCCGTGAGTTGTTGACTGAGTTCTACCAAGTTCTTAATTGAGTTCAAGATATCATAATCATCTAGCCCAAAGGGCATGGGTGGGACCTGTCATGGCCCAAACTGATCCCGCGTTACGTCCGTCCTATCTGTCGCGTTTGTTTTTTCACACTCCCACAAAAACAAGATAAAAAAGTCCCACCCACCCCCCCCCCCCCCCAAAACGGCCACAACGATCGTATCAAAGGGCGACCATACCTATTCAGCTGGGGCGTCACATGTGGGATGTATACGGGGAGGTGTCGTCGGTTTTTTGGGACCATTCAAAACATTTTGAAACAAAACAAAAATGGGGTACAGACAAAAAAACAAGTTTTAGAGGATGCGATGGAATGGGCTGGGGAGATGGGGTCCGATGGGGGGAGGAGCTGTCTAGGAAGCGAATAACTAGACGCCGTACAGCATAGTTGTTTGTCGTCTAAAATTATCCCCGAAGCGGCGTTGATATGTAGAGAAGGGACGCGTACAGCCTGTTGATGACGCAGTTTCGGTGACGATCGTATGTAGCTTGGGTAGGAGTAGAAGATGGAGTCTAATGGTTGAGAAGGAATACAAAAAAACAAAAATTGAAACGTAACAGTTCTCTATTTAGCTTACCCAGGATACCCATGAAAATATTGTTGTAATAAGAAGCGAGAGCGAAATGAACATTCCCTTTTCCGGATAATCCTGTTAGCACTATGGAGACGTTGATGTGAAGAAGTCCATTGTTTTCGATTCCTTTCAAATAAAAGTCACAAAGGGACTTCTCAGAACAGTGCTTCCTTCCAACCTTTGACCTAATGGGCGGTTGGGGTTGTTTGTCGGGACCCCGACGCGTTCCTAAGCGCGCCTCACATGTAACCCGATCGACCTCTGAAACATTACTCACCCCCGAGTTCACCCCCGGGAGGGGTGGATGATTTTCGCTCGTTACCTGTCATCCCGTTTGACAGCCACTATAGCTGTTTTGTGGGAAGATGTGTGCGGGCACACGCGTCCGTGTGTCTCCGCTTGTGTGTGTGTTTCTAGTGGACCAAAAATATCGATGCTACCGAACACGGCGTCCGGAAGTTTTTGTTCCCCGGACGGACGTTAGGGTTTTGGGAAAGTGAGGACGAGGGAAAAGGTTTGTGACGAGACACGGATGGTATCCACTTCGGGGTGATCCTTTCCGAGTAGGTGTTTTTATGTTTTGGTGCATACATCCGTCTGACTCATCACGCCTTCTTGGACCTTGTCCAGAGTGTGCGGTGAGAGTGAAGGCTCATAATGAGTGCATTAGGATTAGGTTACACAGGTATGGGTCTCTTATTGGGTTGTTGGGGGTGGGGGGGGGGGGGGGGGG
>JAOEFI010015577.1:0-10400 GCA_034621735.1 Anopheles plumbeus | reverse complement strand
TCTTACAAATCGTACATATTTAAAAACATCGCATTTGATTTTGTTTAAAAAGTGAATGGATAAATCTCCACAGGAAAATTCTTTCCAGTAATAGACAGTGCTGGTACTTGAAGTAACTTTATTTTGCACGAGGGACCGAGTTTTAGAATTCGCATAGAACAGAAGTAGTACAGAAACAGTATAACAAATTTCATTAAAAATCGCGAACAAAAGCACGCATCATAAAAAGGTACGCCCGCCAAAGTTAACCAATTTAATTTCCTCGCCAAAAATTTCCCTCACTTCTTGCTAGCGGAACACCGTAAAGCCGATGAAAACAAAACAAACAAAAAAGCGCCGTCCATGTGTAACATCTTTCTTTCAACAATGTTCCAACGCCGTGCCGTGGGCATGCATGGGAGTCGTACACTTCCTGGAATGGTTTCCCAGCGTCGCTTCTGCACGGCGGCGGCTTTCGATTCTTTCCCACTCGGACGCTTTCCCGGACCCGTCAGTTTTTCCGTCGCACCGTTGATTCCAGCAACGTCGTTCGTTTGCCATTGGGAGAATCGGAAAAGCAACACACCCGCACATCGGGGGGCTGAGTGCGCCATTGTTGCGTTGGGGGTGGGCCATTGTTCGAGAGCGAAATCGTTCACGGGAAAGCTTGGGAAATGTCGAAACGCAACCGTTACCGGCCTGCGGGGGTGGGGGGCCAGTTCGGTACGGAGGCCAAACGATGGTCGCCCGTTTGACGATGTGTCGAGGTGATTAGGTTTCCAATTAGGGACCATCAGGACGAGCAAGCGTTGCTCCCCTACTCGAGGACGTCCTGCAAATGTGGGCTCGTGAGAAATGAAACACTACCAGTAGTGGCCAGGCCGGAGTCAGTCAGCCCGAGGGTGGTTTCATTTTCCAATGATTTGCCGCCCCATTTCCCGACCTCAAAACTCCCGGCCCCGGGGTGCAGGATGGATCGCATGGGTCATGATCGCATCACATTTCGCCAGCCCGGGTTTGAGGGCTGGTTGGGGTTATTGTGCGGGGCTCACGGGGCCGGGCGGGATTGATTTAAACTGATCCTTAAAAGCATGGTCATGGACCTCATCCTCTTCGCAGCGTTTCTCTGCGCTCCAGAAAAAGTTCTCCGGTGGAGCAGTAACGGGAGCATGATTGATCTGAGCGCCAGAGTCCCGGCGACCCGCCAGTCCATGCGGTTATTATCCTTCGCCAGGGCAAAACGAAATTGGAACCACTCTGCCAATGCCAGTTTGATTGATGCATGAGTGAGTGACCAGGAAAAGGCATGTGTGTGTGTGCGTTTGTGCGGCACACATATGTGTCCAGTTACGCTGCCATTCTGATGACTATCGAACCGAACGGACCCGGAGCCACTTGGCACCCCACGTTGGGGTCGTTTTCGATTAGAAGTTCAGAATTCCTTTCCGGATGTTAGGATCCATATGACCCATTTTTACGCCCCGACCGATGCCTCATTTAGAATATCACAATTTGGCAGTGATGCAAGTCTCCATTTCACTCCACCCACAGCACTGTGCTGCAATTAGGTCAAACGAGCGGACCGCTGCAACCCACTCGGGCTGATTCGTGGACCTCAGATTCCAACACGGGAAACCAATTCCATGCGCAGACCATTGCCCTTGCGTAGAAGAAAAATTGTGTAACTCAGAAAAGCACTTTCATCCTGCTGGGGTTTCATAATCCCAAAGCCGTCCTCATTTCCCGATGGCCAATCAACAGGTTCGATGCAGAGTTTCACGCTCCGAAGGAAACATCATTTCATGCGGGCCAGTTTTCTCATTTTCCATTCAGCCGACCTGAAGCCTGTGGGCGTGGTGCTGCTGGTGAAACAAGCCGGACGGTACATGTCAATCCGATGCGTTCTGTTTCCACCCGATCGCAAGCAGAACTGATGGCCAGGCCAGACTCCACTTTTAGTCCAGGGGTTTGTTCTGATTAGCATCTTGCTCGCTTGCTGCACACGGCACTACCGGCGTCGCAAAAGTGGGCCGAAGCTGAAAGTGGTGCTACTGGCCGGAAAGTTGGTCTTGTTGCCACCGACGGAAATCGGGGAACATGTTTCCGGCTCCGGCTGTGCTGGACGACGCAATACTGAAATACTTTCGAGAGCTTTTTGGCATTCATTGGAAGACGGATGGATGTGATGATTCGCCGATGGAGAACTAGTTGCTGAAAACCTCAATCTATTCTGAGTAGTGCTGGATCCTAATGAGACACTCATGCCGGATTTGTTCTGCAGAAATTCTAAATAATTGGTGGTGGAGTGAAAATATACTTAAATGATAATTTTGCCCGGGTTTAAAATGCGGTACCATAAGTAACTTGTTTGTGGAAAAATTACTGGCATTACACAAACAAGCAAAATTTTGATCATATTTCTTTAACACCAGGTTGAAGTACTACATCAGAGCTTTGCAAAAAATGTGTGTGATTATTTCTGCAATGTTTTTTCTGGTAATTTAAATATAATATGTATCGATGTTTCCGTGACTCCACTAGTTCAGCATTTTTTTTAAAAATACATATGCATTTATTTTAAGGCCCACATATGCAACATTTGCAAGGTTCCGATATGACACCCAGGTCGGTTTTTATCGCTAAAACTATGATCCAAGTGTTCTAACTATATAAAACAAACTATGCTTTTGATTATGATGACGTTCGCTCATTTCCGGTGGGCCCAGCTTTTTAAGTAAACAAACAAACCTGCCCATCAAAATGTGCCGGAAAGGAAATTTATAAATCTCTAACATGTGACACTAAAAGTGCCACATAACATAACACGCACTTGTGACACTTGTCGAAGCCGCGCGGCGTCCATTCGGAATACTCAAACGTGCGGAAACGTCCGGGCGTGGCATTAAATCTCGACGCAACAAACAAAGGCATTAATTTTACTACTATCGCGTAGTGGCAGTACACTTCTTGTCACCCCCCTACGTCCGGTAAACTACCACCCACACGCCCTGCAGCTTTTCCTTTTCCCCAGCACTGGAAGTCACCGTGGGACTCAAAGACGGCCACCAGATACCGATCATCAATCATTCGCTTCCTCCCCCGACTTGGCGGACGTGAGTAAATTTAATCTATCGCATAAAACTAAAGCAACTGGACGAGCGCACCCAGGTAGAGAGAGAAAGAGAGAGAGCCGAAGAGAGAGATGGGGAAAGAAGTCGTTCTTGAACGGATAAAAACGTCGCATCGTCGGTGCACCGGGACGAAACGAACGAACCATGAACTCGGAAGGGTGGCCCGGTACCACAAAAAGTGCGGTACTTGTACGCCACAGCCGCCGGTTATTGACATTCAACAGGCATCATCAACCCTCGCTGCAGGCCTTGTTTGCCAGCGCCGCCGAAAAGTAAACCCCACGGCCGAATCGGAATTAAGATGTTCATCATTATTGATTTGATGGACAAACTTTCCCCATCACCGGTGGGGGCGGGAGGTGGGAGTAGGAGAAGCGGTCGATCGATGCGTGGCGGACGGTGGCACACATTCTGGAGCGGCCCCAAAAACCTCTGGAATTCCAACCGGAGGATGAAGAAAATAGTCTCCTTTTTTTCGGAAAATCATGAACCGCTGGAGTCGGTGGAACGGGTTTTAGTAAACACGAAACTCCATACCGTCTCCATTTATGAACGGTTCAGTTCATAAAAATGTGGCAATCTTCTGCGATTGTCAGTGGAACGCTACGCAGCGGAACGAATCTTATTTACGACCTTCGCAGCCCGGTATCGGTTTGAAGAAAGGAGCAAATATGTGTTGTGGGGCCGCGGACGACCGGGGGGACACATTCCGGGAGCTGCCCAATCCTTATCGCTTGAGCGAACCCGAAGCGCAGCCGAAGCCGCAACGGGAAACTGTCGAATGAAACTCCAAGGGCAGGAAAAAAAGGGCAGCTCTCGACCGCAAGCTGAAAGGGAAGCCATCGCTTTCCAAATTGCCTTCCGACCAGACGAACGGAAGCAAATGGATTGTGTCGCCCCATTGTGCGAGGACGTCTCAAGTTGTGCGAGGCAGAAGGAAAGCGAAAGAGAAAGCGGAAGCAAAAAAGAGGGATGGAGCGAGAAGAAACACCAGTAGAAAGCGAGAAATTATCCCTCAACTTCCTGCCGTCTTCATCATCACAATCATCATCACCTCGGTTCGGGGTTTCCTTCAGTTCGGTTCTCTGGTTCACCTGTGGAAAACACACACACACACCGACACACAAACGCGCAGTGAACGCAATTTTCTCGAGATGAAAATGGACCAAAACCAAAGTACAGCCAGAGAAACTGAAAAAAAAAATAAATGTGCTCCAATTTCGTCCTTTTTTTCATCCTTTCGGATTCGTGCGATACCACTTGACTCTCTTTGACTCGCGGTCGTCAAATGGAAATGGTTGCAAAACCCTTCAAAACCCTATCCATGGAATGGGGAATAGGGAAACCTTGTTTTTGTTTTTCTCTTTACATCCATTTATTCCTACCGACCTTTCACCTCATTCGCTTGAGGTTGAGTACAAATTTCGCATGCGGTAGACATTGTTCATTGCTAAAACCAAAATGTGGTGGCTTCCATTTCCACGGTCGTGTCAAAGTTTTTCCAAACTGTCACACATTTTCCTATCCCGAAAAATGGTTACGATGGGATAGACTTTTGCATACATTTCGTACACGTAGGTTGAGCCAAATTAACTTTCGAAGCCAATCGCAAACGTTATCCTATTCGTAAACGTTATCGTTATTCTTATCTATTTAAAATTTACCTAGAACTGGTGAAAAGCAAGACACGTTGTGTCGTGTTTCCTTCGTGTCAATAGAAAAGAGATCCCTGTCAAAAGGAGAGAATATGAGTTCTAAGAACGTTCGCTTATCAAGAGTGGTGTTTCCTTTCAGCTTTCCTTTCAGTCTCCTCCAGTGTCACTCGTTTCGTGGAAATCTTTTTCGGTGAAATTATACCGCTCGTCGCAATAACAATGCATCCTCGTGTTCGCCGTCCGGTCGTCCTTTATTGAAATGGTGGGCGATGGCACCCGGTGTAACGAGTCAGTTCGCTCGTCCTGAAACTCGGATCGAAAAAACAAACAACACAAACTCACGCAGAAGAGGAAAAAATAGAGAACAATTCTTGGAAAGAACCCTGTTTCAAGATAGAGTTCGTATAGAGCTTCCACGGTAGGAGGAAAACTGGCTCAAGTCTCCTTTCTAATTTCAAGAAATGCTGCGAAACGTATACGCTCTCTTTTTACTTCGGAAAAGCTTAACTTTTGGGAGGAAATTTGTCGTATCTCTAATGTAGAGAAATTCGATCGTCCATAACACGTACCGCGCCATGTCGTTTACCTTTTTCAGGTAACATTCATGAAATGTTACACTCAAATGAAATATTCAGCAGCCCTTCGTTGGCCCGTAAAGGGTGCAAATATGAGCACACCGTGGATGCATTCCCACACGACCCATGCACGCACGGCTTCCAACGTCCGGCGTAACGCTCCGTGACGAAATGCTCCAGCGAACGAACATTGCTCGGACACTCGGACTTCGGCCTCTCGATCCTTGGAGAAAATGTGAGAACAATAAAAACGATCCCTTACGGAACGTCCGGAGCAACGCATGGTCATTGTACCGAGCGTCGGAGAGCATGCCAGAAAGTCTTCCCCATCCGGATCCCGGATTCCCCTGAGCGACACTCTATCTGAAGCGTCTCAATATAACACATTTTTCAACGTAATTTTCCACCTCCCTTTTTCCCGCCCTACTGCTACTGCGGCCGATGTGATGGCACGGTCTGGAAATTTTCTTCTTGCGAAACGGTGCCAAAGGATGGATCTGAATGGAAGGATCAAGGACATGCACGGAGCGACATTGCAAGCACAAAACCCGTACACAATGGGCCGCCTGATGCGAAAGTCAAACGAAACTTTCCGCGACAACAGTGTTCCGTTACAACACTGATGCGCTACTAAGCGCTAATTGGTAAAAGTGAGAATAAAAAACTCCTCACAAAGCTTTCTCGCAACGGCGTTTCAAGAGTGAAAAGAAACAACCTGAACAATGGCAAACGGAAACGTGAAGTCGAAGAGGAAGGGAAAAAATACACCCCGTGACGAAAGTACAACGAAATGGTAGCGATAATGTTATCCTTCAATATTCAGCGGGCAATTCCAATATTTGCTAGCATTACAGTTAGCTATTGCAATCGGAATTGCAAATGCATCGCACACCGGCTCGCCCCACCCACAAACCGGCCAGCGGTGTGAAGGCGGCAAGAAAAATAGATCAGCACACCATTCGATGCGCATTGTGAATTATGCAAACCGACACCTTCGCTGCGTGCTCTTGAGCGCTCTTGAGCGAGCAGCTATCCACTTATTGCACAACCTGACCCGTTGCCATCGGTCGGATCGATCGGGCCTCAACTTTCAGCGTCGTTCTCCCATTCTCAGAATGTCCTGGCAGGGGGCTCGAGCGGGAACAAGAGGGTAGTGGGTGTCGAGAAAAAATATCCCGCCTTCGACGACATCGAGTGGGCGGCGTATCGTTGGCGTATCTTTTATTCATCTCTCAGGTGCGCTGCTGTTCGGGTGCAAGTTTTTCGAATTTTCTTCCCTTGCCAATCAGGGGGAGGATTTTTGTTTCCTCTCCCCCAACCCCCCGGGGAGGGTTTTTTTAATAAGAAATCTAACACCAGTGGCTCGCGTTTCCGTTGCACTCGGTCCGGTCGATTTGCAAAAGAAATCGTGCTGCCAGCAAACTCGGGAAAACTTTTCTTCCTTGGGCATCACCGGGGGAAATGGCCATCGCCGGGGGTGACAATGGATCCGCACGGACATAATGTATGGAAACCGGACATAAATTGAACGGTAGTGCACTGTCGAACGATGCAATTAGAGTATGTTTGCTCGTTTGTCCTCCGGAGCAGCAGGTTTCATCTTTTGTATGAATCATTCAAAATCGAAAAGGATTTGGCACGATTAAGGTTGTACAGTATGTAGAGTACATTGAGATGTTGTTTATCAACAATTAAAAGCTGAAAATATCCAATGGTTTTTAACGATATGTAACGATAAGCTCAGCATCATTCATTACGTGTTGAATATTGCGCATGCAGGAAACGGATTTTTTATACTTATACTATTTCGTTTGTGAAATACCTCACTCCTTTAGTAAACTATTATAGTTTAGTCCAGTTTAGTCACATGATGTATAACGTTCCTTTCCCCAGAAACCCTGGTTTTAAAATTTCCAAATCCTCTTCGGTGATCTGTGAAGAGTTCACATCATCATCATCTAATAAACCATCATATCAATAATGTAATTAATATTTTTGGCCTTTCGCTCTGAAAGAAAAAAAAACAAACCAACTGATCAACAATGATGAAGCCGCACAAAACAACAACACACTGACGACCGGTGTCCGGAGAAAATGTAATTAATTTCCGAATCCCGTCGGATGAAAATGGAAAATCAGTTTAAACCAAACTCGCCCGGCAGCGTCATCCGAAAATGTTGCACCCATTCGTGGAAAAACTTCAATCGACCGTGAGCTCGCACACTCCCAAAACGCCCCGCCGTGATTCCCGTGCGCTCCTGTCGGCTAAAAAGTCGCCATTTTAAAAGTAATGGAATGAATGACCGGTGCTGGATGCCGGTATGAATCAGTGCCAACCGCGGATCACACCGGGCGTCGAAGATCGAACCTCCCGTTCTATGCGAATGCAACAGCAGCAGCAGCAGCATAAATGATTCCACCCTCGGCGCAACAACTCTTCACTCGAATTCGCCCTTTGGGGGCGGTGTATCCTGTTGATAAAATGCACGTGAATTCGCATTCAATGGACGAACCCTGCGAGCGCTGCAGCCCGGTTGATTCAGTTGGCGCTAAGTCATGGTCACGGATGGAATGTCGGTCTGCGGTTTGCGGTTTGCTGGCATCATACAACCCCAACAACGTCCCTCGAAAACCCCGCTTTCCGCCGGTCAATGCTAATGGACGGCTGGCAAATTTTCCCGATGAACCACCATGCCACGGAATTCCGGAGGGATGTGCAGACATACTACTGGGCGGCATCTGATATCCAACCTGGTCAGCTTTTGCTGAATAATACATTATTCCCTCGACCTTTCACCCGCTCACGCGCGGCCCACGCCGACCCTAGTATGTTGTGTTGTGTCACGCTGAAATAAATTAGTGCACCCCGGGACACCGCCTATTCCTCACGTTCCGATCCATTTTCCCGCCGGACGTATGTTGGCGGAACGTTTAATTAGAAGAATTCAATTAAACTGATCAACGCCGCTTTCTGTATCGATAGCCGGTGCTAGCTGGGTTCGCTGCTCAAAAACCCGCCACAGGGTCACCTAGGGTTCCCGATACGCGGAACGATAAGCGAACAAGTGCATCTAAACCTTTAGTTGACCGGATGTCAAAGTTCGAGAGCTGGCAAAGCGGTGAACTAGTGTATGGTGCATCGAATTGTGTCAGCATTACGGCAGACATCAAAGGGTGCACCGGAATTGTTTTTTGGCAACCGTTACATCATTATACATGTGTGCATAATTAGGTCCCGTAAGCGAAGTCAAACGAACAGGTAACAGGACATTGTCATCGAACAAGTCATCCATGCCAAACGATGACATAGACATTGCCACTGAATGAGTGGGCGCTAACCCAAAGAAAGGGCGTTAATTCGTTTACTATGGGATGCCAATTTGTCGAGTCATAACTTAGAGTTCGTGCATGACTGTATTCTTACAAAGCCACGTCACAATGACAGCTCCTCCAGGTCACCCTGTGGAGCTCATATACGAACCACCTCAATTATGAGTACTCTATATCGCTATCGATAAGAGATTGGCAAGAGCATTGATTTATCAATTAACACTAACACTAGACCGTTGTCGCCCCATAAATCTTCAACGCCCTTTCCTACGTGCGAACTTGCGATCCCACTGCACCGTTTGCTAACTAGTCTTACTAAAGGTCGTGCAAGTCCTGGAAGCCGCAGCCGTCTTGCGCTCCTTCGTGCACCGCCGTCGGATCACGTAACTTCTTGCCACAAAAGCGGCTGCAGCATCTGCAGGGTGCACGCGATAAATCAATAGTCGGTTCGGAGGCGGAAACTGAACGTCAAACCGAACCTTCCCGTGGTGGGGGGGGCTGAGGGTGCAGACACCGTATCCGGTGCTCCATTCCTAGCTGCTGCAGCCCATTAACACCCCTGGGCCCTCCAGAGAAGGTATTTCAGTATGAGGCTCGATGAAATCTGCGCTTCTGCACGAAAGCCGCCCTTGAGACTTCGAATCCGGAACGTACGGCGGAACGAAGGATGGAGGATAGAGTCACCACAGCGGTTGCCACTGTTAAATCGTCTTCCCGCGAGCACTCCGTCAGGGCTGATCGGCATAATAAAACCCTTCATTCTCGGCCCTATATTATTGCACCAACGCCTACAGTCGGTGGTACTCGTGTCGTGTTGCTGCTCATTCCAATGCAAGGCCCATAAAGGCCAGGCTAGAAGAACTCACCGTGGCCCAAGAGTGGCGACTACTGCCACTGGCAGCTCATAAAACACGGCCACTTTCGATGGGAAATATGTGCAAATGGTGTGCAGCTCGGGAACCGGGGAACAACGCATACCAGTCGGTGTTGCTTACACGCGTCCGAATGGGGTTTTATTGTTTTTAGATGGAAATTGAAACGCAGGCAAGAAACATCGGCCTCGTCGTCGTCGTCCTTCCGGCAGAGACTCCAAGGAACCACAGGAAGCGTAGTGCCATCCCGGGAACAAATAAACTAGTGTCTAACAAGCGGACTTAAATGTCCTCCTCGTCCTCGCCCGCTGCTTTATCGAACTATATGGCCCAACAATGTATGCGGTTCGCTTCAAGAGACAGAGAGAGAGAGAGAGAGAGGGAGAGAAATAGCAGGGAATCTGACAGGCCACCGCTGGATGGTGAATATGTTTACCAATTCTTAAGCACACACAGAGACACAACCGAAGTGAAACTAGGTGTTCGAGAGCCGGAAAATCCCGTGTGTGTCCACAAGTCAACCAAACTAACATAGTACCCTTCCGACGGGGTTGAAGAGAAAAATCGAGAAATCGATGATCGACTCAAAAGGACATCCAGGAGTGTTGTGAAGTAGTTGTGCCAAGTTTTTCTCCCCGGGCCCGTTTTGCGACCTCCGCGAGGAGGTGTCGAACGATGGAGGATAAACTTCGCACGGCAAACTACAATGTTTGCCGCACTCCACAATAAGCATAACGAGAGGCCACATGTGAGGGAGAAAATCGAAAAGAACACACACTACAGAAGGGCCGGTCGAAGTATGGTAATACGATGCCACTGCCGATCGGTTTCGGTTGTAAAGTGGTTCCATTATTCATA
>JAOEFI010015576.1:0-12649 GCA_034621735.1 Anopheles plumbeus | reverse complement strand
CCCCCTCTCACTCTCTCTCTCTCTCTCATTCTGTGTCGCTTAAAAGCACGTGAAAGTAAAGCAAAGATGGAGCGCGCAGTGTCTGCGAATGTGTACCTACTTGCTGCTGGATGGCCATCGACAATAGTCGTGGTGTGGTGGGCATTCTTTGCATAACAACACCCCGCCCCCCCTCCTACCGCTCTCGCTTACTTCCTTCCCGCCTACTGTTCATTTGCCCTCTAGTTGCCTAGCTTGGTTCGGAAGACTGGACGTTTGCTACTCCTCTGTGGCTTCTGCAGCTCATCCTGATGGATCCTCACTAGGTGGATTGTTGCAATTGAACTGGCCAATGGCCAATCGGTGCTATACCCTAGGAAGCAGTTGCCCCGTCCAATTAGGCAACGAAACGTTGAATCGCCCACGGTGCCCGGTGGCAGAGTGATCTCCCCATTTTCGCGAAAATGGCGGCAATTTTAACGACGGCCGGCGGCTATCACCACCACCAGCCGGACTGCCATAGCTGGCACGGTGGATGCGATCTAATTAGGCGACGGTGTTGTTTCGTTGCCTGATTAGCTGCCACTAAGTGAGTCTGTCCCCAGCAGCAGCCGGAGACGGTAGGTTGTGGCCGCTTGGGGTAACACTATTTCTCAAGCCACACGCTTATCAGCGTCATGACTGCAGTCCGCCAGCAGCAACCGGCATGCCCAACAACACATGCTAGATCGGTTCAGCAAGGGCTGCGAATGGGAGGCCCGTCGGGTTAGAAAAGGGTTTTTGATATAAATTTAATTAATTAGTTTCCCTGTCTCGCAACCGAGAACACAACCGGGCCTGGCGCAGGCACCACACCATGTATGGCCGTCCGCTGGCGTTAACGAGCGCTCCCCCGCCTGGACCATACCGCACAGCCACGTCACACCGGCCGCCTGTGTTGTTCTCTCTGTTGCAACGTGTTGCGCACTTTCGGTTTCGGTCCTTTTTTCTCCCCGGCCGCTTTAGAAAGGTATCGTAGACTCGTATCGAGTGCAGTGCGACTGGTCGGGTCGGGACGATTTTATTAGTTCGAAATGTGGAAGAGGTCGGATGGCGAATCCCTTTCAGCGCTACAGCCTGTGTGTACCTAGTGCCTGCCGCTCCTCTCTATCCTCGGTTGTTCCTGTTCAGTAAAATTCAAATAAATCAACCGAACGGACTACCATGGTGTTGTTACTCAGTCCAACATTATGTTCACCGACTTGAAGGTGTACAGCGGGGAACAAACCCGGTGTGGAAACCATCTCCCCGGACTACATACTACAACAATGATTGATTGATCGCAGTAGGAGATCGTCATCCCGACTTATACGACGAGGCGCACGGCAAAGACTCATTTTCGGCACAGCGCGTAACAAACCGTCGCAAACAAGCCAAAACATGACGTCCGAAAAAGAAAAAAAAACCCCGGAGTACTCCGGAGCGGTCAGTCAAGCCGACGGACACCGATCGACCTCTTCTAATCTTAGCCTTGGTGTCTGATTGGTTCCCCCTACCCGTTGCCTGCATTGGGCTCGAACGCGTCATAATCCCACCGCTCCAGCATACGCTCTCTCCACTACTCGCCACCCGCTCCTGCCCGCAGTACATTGTAACACGTTTTAAGGCCCGATAGGTCACGGTCGCGAAGGTGTCGAGAAGCTGTCAGAATGTATGTCAGCGGGCACACTGCACCCTAGACGTACTAAGCCGTACTAATTCGTCCTATTTGGTGCATAACTGGCGAGGAGTTTTTTTGAGAAGTTATTATCCCCGTCGGGGTGAAGCTTTAGGCGGCGAGCTGCGTGTGACCGCCTGGTGAGCCCATACATGTTCGACCATGCGTGCGCACTGGCTGCTGCTTACCCAGCAAAGCTTCGGGATCCCAGCAGATTCCACACATAAAAAACATAAAAATAGAAGCACGTTTTAAGTCAACAATAGGAAGAAAAAAAGAAAGAAGATGAGGAAAACCACCCAAACAAACCCACCACAGCAAATGGGCCCGCGAAGGACACATTGTCCACGCTTACGCTTGTTGTTCGTTTATATTGTGGAGTTGCGTTCCGTTCCTCCCGCCTTTTTTTGTTTGTTGTTGTTGCGTTGTGCCGATTTTTGGTTCTGTTGGCACCTGCCTTCTGTAGGCTGGGCCAGGGTCAGCCAGGGGTTGTCGTATTTCGACACTTCCTTTTTTCAACCCGTTTCGACCGATTTCGCGCAGGGGTACCCCCAATCGCAGACGAAAGGTCGCGGCGGTCGACAGACGGGTGGTCGTCCATCAGAGGAGCCGCCACGATGTGTGTGACCCGACCTCCGGTCGGATGCTGTGCGGTGGCTATAGCCTTCGACGTTTGCTAGCCGTTCTCGAAATCACGCCTTTACACACGGTATCCGTTCTCACACACACACACACACACACGAGGTCTCCCAGGTACGATTTTTTTTGCTGGAGGATGATTGACATGTGTTTACATTTTGGGGACGGCGCGGCTGGCGGCTGACCTTGTGGTCGGTAGCTGCGCGGCACCTGCTCGCTCGTGGGAACACGCCCGTGGAATGTCGTGCCAAGGAAACGTGCACCAGGACGCAGCCTCAGGGAGGGTAGTCGTGCACCACATTCACCGGGATGGGTTCTAAATCGATCCGCTCATTAGGGTGGAGCACGCCCGTCCGGCTAGATTCGAACAATTACTACTCGCGCTCCAGATCACTACTCCCCGGTGGTCTGTAATGTATCCCGGCTGAACCATCATCACCACAACTACCACCACTCAGCACATCCAATGTCTCTTTCTCTTTTTTAGCCCCATTCTTCAATTTTCTGTCTAACTCAATCGTCCCCTGCTCGTGTCTCAAATGGGAACAGGTGCCGGTGTAAAACCATCATCATTAGAAACGCTGGTTCGCGTGCAATCGCCTTACGAGCCTCCTCTCCTCCTCCTCCTCCTTCCTCTCCTTCTTCTCTTCTAACCAGACCAACCCGCCTGGGGGTACCCCTCATAGCATCAGCCGACATCCCACCCGGCCGCAGACGGCAGATTGATCGGCGAGAGCCTTCAAGCGGCGAAACATCTTCTCGCTCAAGGACTCCAAAGTCATGCGCGGCGCGGATATTACACAACCACAAACAATCGCCATTGCGCATTGTGTGCATCGGATTGCTCCGGACCGCGCACATGACATGCCTCTGGGGCGCCTGCTCAGTCTCCTTCTCTCACCTCAGCGACCCCGCCGGTTCATTCCAGGTATGGAAAGGGGGGACCCGCGGACACGGGCAAGTGGACCAAGCAGCACGACAAGTGGTTTTGAGCGAGCAGCCGCCGTTTGGCTGCACGTACACCGTAACGCTGTAACAGCGTGTGTGCAACCTCTGGCACATCGAGTGCACCACAGCTGACAAGTTGATCCAATATTCGAGGCTTCCATCACCGCAGTGGAGGGAACTCGAGCAGAGAATGGAACGCTTCCACAGCACCACCACCGTTCCGTGGTATGTGTAGGATAGTTTAGAAAAGGAAAAAAACGAACAGCACTACAATCCCGGTGCCACATTGGAGTGAAGTGACACATCTCCCGCAAGTGGCGGGGAAATTGAACTAAATCAAAACTAAACGCGCCTGACAAACTTGAACAAAGTTTTCATTGAAAACATTGATGTGTCACGGAACTGTTACGGCTCGAGTCTACTAACGGTAAATCACACGATTCTATTATGTGCTCTCAGTACGTGACACTTGAGTATTGAGATCAACCTACCGAAATATGTACCGAATCCGTCCCGATTGCGTGCCAAACTTGTGTTTGATATTGTGTTTTGATTGTTCTTTTGTGGCTCACTGGCCATCTCTATCATCGTGCGATGAGGTTTATGTTGTTTATAAGTAATGTTATGGACAAAACTCAACCACTACAAGTAATCCTCGCACTGACTATTCTCCCTATACCTTGCCCTATCTCTCATTTGCTCGAAGGTGGAATATTCTTGCAAGGTGTTTGTTAGCTCGATGTGATGTTGACGTCTGCATTCCTTCCGGAGGACAGATAGTGCGTGCGATCGCCATCCAGTGTTTATCTTTTGATCTATGGTGTGTCGCTTCGTTCCAGCGTCCGCAGGTGGACATACTAAACCGGATGTTCTACGGGGCAAGCTGTCATATAACTATATGTCTTTTTTTGTCCTTTTCGTCTTTCTTTTGCTCAGCTACTCGTGTCTAAGTTTGGCGCAGGACGGACGGCACCTGACTGGGATGTGGCCGGTGTGCCGTAGCCGTCTCTGCTGGGGCCTCGCGCAATTCAACTCACGGTGCGCCAGTACGTTTGGCCACAGATTGCGTCTGTTATTCGTGTGCACATTTCACCACTCTTCGCCCACCACCCATGGACCCCCGCATCTAAACCTCTCCCTTTAGTGTCTCACTCTCCACTGTTTTTTTTCTCTCTCCCTTTGTCTCTCTCCCCACAATCCTTTCCTTTTCCCCCTTTCAGACGGGTCGCCGTGACTGGGTGGCAGAAATTGGACCGCCAGAAAAATTTGCATTTGACAAAAACCCTTCATTACCGGCCGGGGGATTGCGCGATTGCCCGTCCACCGCCTCTCGCCGCTGCCGTGCGTGCTCGTGGTGCCTTTGGGGACCGAACCCTGTCAGCCACGATAAGAGACCCGTGCCCGTGTTGTGCCGAAAGAAATCTACTCCAAGGAACCGGGCCCGGGCGGCCGCCGTCAGCCAGATTGCTCAAAGGGACAAGCACACATACACACACTCCGGTGCCAGGTGAAAGGTCTTGTGCCAGTTTGTTCTGCTCGTGCTGCAGCCCCTCATGCCGATTATTATTATGCGGTCGGTTTTGATAAGTTTAACGATTATAGGCGATCGTCCGTCGTCACGAGAAAAAAGGACAAACACACACCAAACCGAAAGGAGAACAAAACCCACGTTACACAACACTGCAAAAATGGTCAAAGTAACCAGGGGAGGAGAAGAAGAAACGGTGAACAGCTGGGTCCGTACCATTCCTTTCCAATTGGATTTGTGATTGCAATTGTGTGTGACACCGGACCGCCGCCGGTTCCCACCTACCTTTCGGGGGAGACTTTTACACCCGAATCGAATGGGTCCATCCACTTCCACTCTTCCCTCGCTTCCCTTTCCTGCCTCCTCTTCCCCTGTAGTTCATCCTAATCGAATATCTACGGCTACGGTACGGTTGAGTTCGTAATACATGCGATACTTCGCCTACAGCGCGCACCGGTAAATCCCCACGCGAAATGCCATACGTACGTTGCATAACAACTATGGACCCCCGCGCCCGTCCCCTCTGCTTTCCCGTCTTCTCCTTCGCGTTCCAACTACAAGTACGTCAAGCCTGAACCGATTGGCCTTGTGCGGTTTTTGGGATAAGCGATGAGAAAGGAAGAAGAGCGAAAGAAACCGAGAGCACAGGAATAAAAACACATAGACACAAATTAGGATGGGAACGGGGCATTTCGGCCACCCGGGGGGAAGGGGACCAGATTAACGCCGGAGTGGTCCGGCGCGGACGCGTCCGCGTCCTTCTTATCAACCTTTTTTTTCTTCTTAATTTTATATTGGATTTTATTTACGCGCCAAGGAGCCTTTGGGGTCAGCTAGTGCTGCGCGTATAGTAGCGCATAAAAAAGTAGGGAAAAAGGAGAGCAGCGGCACACACACAAAGGATAGCAACGTACAATGCATGGGTGCGTCGGCGTCGACGGTTTGGATGCCGAGCAAACTGCCCCCAAAAAAAGCGAGGGCTCCCCGTGGAGCTCCGGGACCCACGGACAGTGGTCCGATGGGTGGATATTATATGAACGTTAAAATTATAACAAAAACACCATATAAAAAAAGCAAGGTTGCTCCAATATTAACGACAATGTTGTGTGGACGGTGGAACATAATGAATGGAACTCTCATTCTCGCTCGAGCGTTTATTTCCACATGAAAGTCATGTTGTGTTAGTTTTTCTGCATGAGTTGAATTGAATTGATGGACAAAATGCTACTGAAATTCAATAAGCAAAGTTGATGGAACATTAAAGAATGAGGGGGCAGTATGTAAACAAATGCATGTGCTATCGAAAGTGGAAAATATGACTTGATGTGCCGTGAATTGGAGCAGTTGGCGTGGAGGTGACTCTCCGATGGAAGACTGCGTGTACATAATGTAGTTTTCTTCTTCTTGTTTTCTAGTACAGCGTTCTTTTATCATGATGATTTAATCCAAAAAAATCGGAGAAATGCTAGAATATAATTGACCTGTCCAACCTAAGACAAGTATCCTTCAACAAACTGCGATTCGTGTTTGTCCTTCGGCTTTGGCCCATCTTACCTACTGTAGCTCCGGGCGCCAGCGGAGGGCGGACTGTGGTGGTGGGAGCAGCAGTTGGTGAACAACGCCACCATCCGGTCGGGGTTCGGGGAGCACTAGCACAGACGCAGCGGTGCAGCAACGCGGTCCCAATGGCAATGCAATGGTTGGCCGGTTCGCGCGAACCAGTTGCAGCTGGCTCGCGTCGGATCGCGTCCCCGTTCGAACGCGCGTTTTATGGCCACCCCCTTCCCTCACGCGTCACCTCACCCGCCAACGACCCGGTCGCACGTTGCGGTTTTCCAACCTCTTATTCGCGCTCCGTTGTCTTCTGTGACCTCCTCCTTTTCCTCCGCTTCCGATCCCGCCAAGCTTCTTTCGTTCGGTTCAGTCGGGCACTTTTTGCTCGCGTAAAAATACGCGATTTCAAAAAATAAACACAAAAAAACGGCCCGCAAAAACAAAAACCAAAAAAACCAATGATCTTTTTCTTCTCAGGTCGGGTCGGGCCATCCGCGTGCACGGCCGTCCCCGGCATATAGTCCTGCCATTTATCGCGCGCAATACCGGCACCGGTTGCGTACGCCAGCAAACGCGCCGTGTGTTACATGGAATGTAAGGAACATAAATAAATGAATGAAGGAAGTAGAAGCCGAGCCAAAAAAAAAACAAAAGTCGAAAAGAAAAGAAAAGTAAACGTACTGAATAGCAACCGCGGGGGAGGTGGTGGAGGACACGGGGACGGAAAACAAACGAAAGGGGGGGAAATATAAAACAGACCTACATTTCGTAATTGAAGCAATCGCCTTCGTATCGATACACACACACACACACACCCACATCGGGGGGTCCTTTTTGCGTTCTCGCTGTCCTGCTCGGTTCAAAGTGACACTGGCGGCCTTTTACATTACGGAGGACGCTGGAGTGAGACGAGGGGAAGCTGGAGGAGGGAGAGGAGGGTCGGCGAGGGTGCCACCCATGGTCGACCGAAGGGTGGAAGAAATCCTGTCGATCAACTTTCTACACGCACGCCATTCCGTACCGTCGCTGGCTGTAATGGGGTTTTTTTTATGGAACTGCCCGCCCGCACGCGGGGCATGACGCTGGGTTCGGTATGCGTGTGAAGGATGCCGCCGGATGAGGGTGGAAATGGGGGGGGGGGGGCGTGGTGTCTTGCCGGGTCAAAAAGCCGCAGAAAACGCCGACAGCGACCGATACGGCACACCCGGGCGTACTCTTGGACAAACGAAGGTGGTGGCGCGGTGCGAGCGGGACCCCCGGCCGGGGACACAAAGGGCAACCGGATTCGCGCGAGGTCGATCGTTGTAAGGGGCCCCCGCCCCCACCCATTGGTGTGTCCAAACGACGCGCGACAACAAAAAACAAAAAAACGGGGCAGGGAAAGTCTCCTGACGTGACTGAGCCAGCGAGGTTCTTAGATAACCCCCCTGCTCGAAGGGCCCTTCGGTCATCGGAAGAACAGCGCTCTGGACCGGTGTGGTCTCTGGTTACTGGCCGTCCTTGTCCGGCTGCCCCACACGCTCGAAAAGGCTAACCCAGCCTCTGATCTCTATTAACCTTGGCTCGCTGTGTTCGAACATAAAACGAAGAAAACTGAAGTCGAACATGACGGGCGCAAAGGCAAAGGCTAAATAAATTCCACCAATTCATGCTCTGGCCAGGGCGAATCGCTCCGGGCAGCGCGAGCGAACAGTGTAACGACCCTCCCACATCCTTTCTTCTCTCTCATCGTCCTCCCATCAACCCTCCCCCTCCCCTCCATCTAACCACTTCACCTCTCTGTAGCTCCAGCTCCGTCGGTGACCTATTTCACCTACCGACCAAAAACCGATAATGTGCACCCTTAAAAATGGCACGAAACGAAATAAACAAAACTACTAAACGTCAACGCGCGTCGCGCGAATGCCAATGTGACATTCGCCAAGCGCACGAGCGGGATCGGCGAGCATTCCGTAAAAATGTTTAAACAAACAGAAAAAAACCAAAACTGCACCCGTACGTACGCAGAAAACAGCGCAAAAAACGTGAACCAAACCACTATTTGGTGAGTTAATAATTCACGATTCTGTGCGCATACGTTTGAGTGTGTGCATGCGAGTGCGTACTGGACGAAGTGGCAGTGGCCGAGTTGGGATTCCTTTAACGATCGGCACCAACAGCGTTTGAAACGCAGCGGTTGAGTTGACTCCTTCCCGCGGATAAATTTTGACAGATAGCAAACAGTCCAGCTGGTCCAGTCATCTGCTCCAGCAATCAATTACCGTACGGTTTCCTTTAAAAGGAGTTCTTTTTCAAGGCAGGACGCAAATATGGGCCCGCTCGTCATGATCAGGCATTTGGGGCCCTCCGGCGTTTTGGACGTGTAAGATGTGTATCTCAAACAAAAAACACAACTAGGAGAGGAGTGCAGAAGGGTACAAGGTGAAGGTGAAAGGTGACAGTCGGCGGAGTGCCGTTTTCTCTGGCCGCACGTGGGTTTACCTTTGTAGGTTAGGTATATGTTTTTCTGTTTTTTAAAGCTCCCAATTTATTACAGTACATCGAACACCCACCATCTCGTAACGTAAATACCACACGATTTGATACGATGCACTTAGTCCCCCGCCGGCCCGCTGGTTCTAGGCAGCCGCCTCCTCCTACCCCTCCCCTCCCAACCATCCCGTTGTAAAGAGAGTGCCTCCAAAAAGGACCTTCGAGGCAAACGCGTTTACGCCTCGGAGGCAAAATAACTTAAAACCTCCACGAAACGCGATAGTATCTGGCACGTTTCTCTCTCTATTTCTCTCTCTTTCTTTTTCTCGAACGCATACGCACATGTGTTATTGATTTAAAGCTTAACGAGGCTGGTCGAAAATGGAGAAAAAATTAGGTTAACGCGTACTTTTTCGTGTCCAACCCCGCACAACTAGCTGGGCCGGCCGAGAATATGCGCACGCACCGAGCGCGTTCGCAAATATCCTTCGCCCAGCCGCCTCAACCGGGACCCCTTCGCCCCCGTTCTCCTTGTCCGAACGAACATTGGCGTACTGGGCGGTCAGCTGGCCTGGCTTCTCGGGTGAACGGCGTTTGGAGTGCGAGCTGGACGCCGTTCCTCCGCATGGAAACGTGCGCGCAACGCATGGAGTCCGCGCTCAAGAACCCAACGGGTGGCCCCGTTCCGTGGCACGCTTGGCTCGCCTGTAAGGCAGGGCTTCTCAACGCGGTACTGCGGTCAGCTTTGCGAGCTGAACGGGCCATCAGGGCGTACCACTCTGAGATTTGGATTCAGACAAACATTTGATCTATATAGCTATAGCGATCGCGCTTCCACGGACAATGTTAGGGAGGGAGAAATAACAAATCAAAGAGAAATACAAACCCTTGGCCAAATTCTTTCCTTCAAACCGAACCGAACGCCACGAGGGTTACCGTTTCCTGGCAGGATTCGTTTGAGAAGCTCTGCGTTCGGCGATGTAGGCATCCGTTTAGGTAGTTTCTCATCGTCCGCGGAACGCCCTGTGTACTCCTCACTTCCCCCTCAGCGACTAGTTCCACTGCCCTGCGCCCGAGTGGCCCCTCGATCCGTGGCCAGCCGATCCAACTCTCCAGTTCCGCCGAAACCGCGTGGCCAGGATGCGAACGGTCGGGGGCCGTTCTGGTCAAATACATGCTGTCCCACATCTCCGTGACCTCTGTGTGACCGTCCGAGGCGCGCAACCAGACGCACCACCTGCCCTCGCCGTGTTCCCCCCCTTTCGCCCATCTGGCGACAGAGTTTTTCTCCAGAGGGTGCTAATTTTTTCCAAATTAAAGCTACCCTTAGGGCGGCGCAATAGAAGAGACGGCGGTGGGCGGGTGGGTGGGAGCTACCAGCCGGCCGTCGCCGTAAAGGTCGCCGAGCACGAGATCGGTCGGCCGGGAAAACCGGCTGCCACTGCGAATGGCCGGACGAAAAAAAAAAAAGCGAGCTAAGCATACAAAAAGGGAAAGGCAGGTGAGATTTTTAATGAAAATAAATTCATGAATGACTTTGATTCGACCGAAAAAAAAGCAAAGAATAAGGTAAAACACAACCTCCCTCCCCGAAAATTCGATCCAATCGATCGACCGTGATCGGTCCGACACTCGCTCGCCCGCTTACTCTGTGGCTGAGCATGTGTGTGTGTGCGCGGTCGTAAACTTAGCCCCGCCAAATGGACTCCCTTCGACCCCGTGCTTATCGTGATGGTGTGTTTCTATCGCCGGATCCGATTCGCAGCGGACGTTCTACTTGATGGAATGATGGAAGGGGGGAAGCGGGGGTGGCGGGGGGGGGGGGGTGGCATGCAGCACAGCTTTCCCTGCTCTCACACTCGCCCGCGGGTCACGCGCGGCGGCTGGACGGTCGGGTGAATGGACGGCACGAAGGGGAAGTTAATAAGATCACGACGACGACGACGACGACGACGACGAAATAGAACTGACATTCTCGGACCTGATCGATCTGGGCGCCCCCCAGCGCCCCCGGCAACTGGTGGGGAGGGCAAGGGGGATGGCTTTGCATAGCGTTGGCGTCCGTTCTCCACCATTACCGTCCCAGCCGTACCGACCAGTTTGCCACCGTTTCGGCACCGTCGACCAACGACCTCTAGCTGTACTTTCCGAGCAGCTTCGACCCCTCGCGAGCGGCGGATACTCAGGTTGCACCCTGTACGGCACCCCAACCGCCACTACCTTTCACAATCGCACACACTCGGGGTTGGGTTCTGTCTCCCCCCTGTCTCCGCACACACACACACACACAGCGTACACCGTTACCCAGCACCGGGCAGGCCAGACAGTAGGTGCAGTGGAGTCTTATGTAATCTCCGCCACTCCGAGAGGGAAGAAAGAAAAAACCCGGGAGGAGGAGAGAGGGGGGGGGGGTTGAGGAGAGGCACCGGAACCAAACAAACAAACGAACGAATGAAGGAACTGCTAGGACAATAAAAAAAGGGACAACAGAAAAGACGAAGGAGCTGCACATTCTTCCAACGAGGAGCTGGCTGTCTATGAACGGCCGCACCAAGGATGGCTTGGTTTAGGCTGTTGGAGAATCCCGAAGGGCTAGAAAGTTCACAGGGCAAATATTTTCTGTCGCATTGAAACGTTTCGCATTGGCGACAGCTTTTCCCGCGTAAGTCTACTGATACTCATTTATATATTATATACTCATACTGATACTGACATGATGATATACTGACCGATGGGCAAAAAAGAAAAATCCCTCAATTTTTTTTACACTTTTAAGCTTCTAGTAGTATTTGGGTCAAAACTAGACGACCGCTGACAAGAAAAAAAAAACGAAGGCGAAATCGTGGGTACAAGTCCTCTAATTGTTTAACACTGATAAGCTAATTGAGGCAAATCCTTTACAGCTGTTGCTTCTGCGCCCTCCTCCAGTCCTATCCTGCCACCAGTTCGATGGAACCAGCCTTCAATCGGTATTTTTTTGTTTTTCCCAGCAACCCCTTCTTCAGCCCAGCGTTGGCAGTGCAGCAGCCGGAGTTGAAGGCAGAGCTAGAATGGAGGAACGTTTTACAAAGAAAGTCAAGACACTAGTCAAGCCAGAAGGGCGCACGGTTGAGATTGAAGAACAGTTACAAATTAAAAAACAAAAAACCATTATTGGAAGGATTCGTTTGTTGATTTGGTTTCGTGGCCAAATCCCGCCCCTGCCAGGTGGGAAAGCGCTTCAAAACGTGCTCCACTCGTGTGTTCGCGCTTGCGGGCAACAGTCCGTGAAAGGTGGCGGCGGGGAAAGCTGTGGGGCGGTACAGTGGAAAGTGAATCTGTACCCCCCCGCGCGCGGGTGGGCAGGGCCGGGAGGGTGCGAAAGTGCAAAATCCGGCCGCAGGGTTTGCTGAGAAAGTGGGCGGGAAAATCGGCACCGGCCCGCGCCGCGAATCGTGGGGGAGGAGGGCAAACGGTTTTAGGACAAAGAAATTGACCCTCGCGTCCACCCGACGGTGGCCCACCGGGTTGGTTGCATCGCAAAAAAAGAAAAAGAAAAAAAACTGGACCGACTCCCCAGCCCCCAAACCGGGCGGAACCCCGTCCTCGTATTCGTTCGCCCTGCATCGTGCAAAAAACGAAAGACTCCAACGCGCCTATTGCTATAGAGTTTCGTTTTGCTGCCCGGGTACTGAACGAGCCGAGAAGCGACGAACCTTCCGAATCCCGGCGGGTTCCGTTTTTGTGCCGAACCGGGGCGGGCGCGTGCTTGCGTCCGAGGTAACCTTCTTATATCACCGCAACGACGGTTTTTACCCGGCCCTGCCCCCTCCCCCCCCCCCCACCCCTGCCCC
>JAOEFI010015575.1:0-12657 GCA_034621735.1 Anopheles plumbeus | reverse complement strand
CAGTCCTTTCCAGCGTTTCCATCAACAGGATAAAAGCGCAAAATTTGGTTCAAATTTCACCACCTCGCCAGGAAAATCCGCCAGGTATGGAAAGCGGCATGCAAAAAGCGTTCCGTTGAAAACAACGACCCAACGTTCTCGTCCGAGCGTAGGCTCTGACCAATGGGACTACCAGCTTAAATGGCCGTGGAATCGTGAAAAGGCTTCATACAGGTGAATGAGTTTTCCAGCGTTCCATCCACCGCCAGCGTATCCCAGCGCAGCGATGGAAACGATGGTCTAATAATTTCACGTCGACTTTCCCGAAGCCACTGCCGAAACCCGTCCAACAAGTTCGATTTCCATCGAAAGGGCCGCTCAAAAAATTGGTCCAGTTTGTGGGCAGCATCGTGGCCGGTTGCTTTATCGTGAAAATTAGTGGCATCCCAAAGTGGCTGGAAGAGAACGCAGCTTCCACCATCTTTCACCAAAACCGGGCTCCCGAAACCCGCGATGCATGGCAACCCGTTCCGTGGAATTTAGCCCTCGTCTGGCACTCGTTGGAATCGCCGGAACGCCAGGGAAAACCACCAACGGATTGCAGTGCATCGTAAAAACCAACCGAAACGACCAAACACGGATGCCGAGCACACACACACACACACACACCAAAGGGGAGAGGGTGGTGAAAAACAACTAAAACAGTCGACCGCCGGTACATGCCACTACAATTAGGTGGAGGCGACTGGGAATTCCGCCCACCAGGGGGGAGGCGCCGTTCCATTTAAATCTTTCTAATGATACTTTTCTGCCACCTCCCTTTCTCCCTGGACCGTGGAAAACTTCTCGGCCCTTGTGCTGAAACGTTCCAGCGAATCACGCGAGCCATGGCCACCACTGACCACCTATTATTAGGTGGTTTTCCGCGGAGGAAATTAGCTCACCCGGTACGTCCTTGGAGCATGTCGCTTCTCGCTCCTCCCCCCTTTACGAATCGGATTTGGAAGGCGTTGGAAGCGGTTCGAAACGAGCATCGAACAGTGACACAGGTGGACGGACATGGGGCCCCACACGCAATCACCAGCCTGCCACCAACAAACAAACCACTGGGCGTTTGGTTCGCTGACCAAAACCACACCCTGGTCCTGGTCGGCCGGCACCATCGTCTGTCCGAAACACGCCGAACACGTAAACAAATCCTGCCGCATCCAGGAAGTCGAAGTGCTCGCAACTCGCACACGACAAGTGGCGGTGCGGCCGCCCAATTTTGAACCCTATCCAGCTCCGGCATTTTTCTGCACACTGGACCTCGAAAGAGCAGCTACTTTTCTCGCAAACACGCGTGCCGTGTTCGGGGAAAATGGGAAAATCTGCATTTCTGTGTGGATTAGAGGATCGATCGCTACTACCCCTTGGCCACTCCATTTCCACTCTCAAAAAGCTAGGAAAAGCCAGATTCAAGCGATGCGGCTAATTGTTTTCCACCCGTGGTTCGGTCTGGCGTTCGGTTTGGTTCGCCAACGTTCGTTCGTTCGTTCGTTGTGGCTTTTAATGTTTTCGGGGTTTTTGTTCAATTAATCCTGCCCCCCCGGGAAACGGGAGGGAAGGCTGGCAAAGAGTCAAGTTGGCTGTTTTCAACAACCCCACGCTCCACTTCGCGATTATCTTCTTCCACGAATTTTTCCACACGGACCTCTTTGTGCAATTAATGGTTTAAGGTCCTCGACATGAAGAGGGGTGGGGGGCATGTTCTACTGATTATGGGCCCATTGGGATGATGATGGGTGTGTAGGTTATTTAGAAAGGATTTACTAGGAAATGAGATATTTGCCGGTAGTTAGAACATTTCTACAGAGTTGGGGAAAGCACTCGAGCCACTCGTTTTCCATTTGTAACAAATTCCAGTAACAATTGACCTAATGTTTGGTGACAAATCATTATTGAATATATTTTCAAAAGATATTAAAATATATCCAAAGTAGTTGTGTTATCATGTGATAAATCCACTGCCATGAATTGCCGACAAATCAGTGTTTAGTATTGATGCTTAGGTGAAGCTTGTTAAACCAATTTTTTCTCCCAGTGCAAAGTGAAGGAAAGCCGTGGCATGCTCCATCAAAAGGGACGCCAGCCTTCACCTGCACATGTCTACCGCCTCCAGCGGCGCACCGGTATCATGAATAAACACGGCAGATGTACCCCCACCACGGCCACCGACAACGGCCAACATACAGAATATTACGATGACAAAGTTATGTAAAGGATATTCCCTGCTCCTTGGTACATGAGTTTCATAAAGGTAAACTGCGCTCAAGAAACAATTCTCCCGAAATATCACTCACACGGCCGTCGCTTCTTGATCGTGGGCGTTGTTGGCGTCGTCCTAGTAGCACATCAAGCCACCCCCCCACACACACACACACATGTCACCGTCACGAGCGGACCGGCACTGAACCAGACAGCCCAATTCATGTGGAGAAGAGCAATTTGGCCGGTGGCACGGGCGCGCGAATACGTTAGTCAAATTCACCCCGCCCCCCGCCAAACTTCACTTCATCCCCTGTCTCTCTTTATCATATTCCCAAAGGTTGTAGGCCGGGCGACAAGTGGCCCAGACGTTTGACTTACTTTGCGTCCTTGTGACGGAGTCGTTGTGCACCTGAAATAAATTTAATTATGCCGGTGATGTTTTCCAGCGACGGGGTTCGGTGATAAGGGCAATCCCCTGGTTCGGGCCGGTGTAGGGTGTGCCGTCGAAAACTCATGGAACAGTTAACGTTTGAATCTAGCTGGTGGAAAAAGGGAAGACCCCAGTGTATGCGCAGCGATGCAGGTGGAAAATGAAATGGCTTCAACATTCCGGCAAAAAGTGTTCACATAAAGTGGTTAAAGGATAATTCAACTCAATAGGTTTGATGGTTGAAAAAATGCAAGCTAATTTTCCATTTCACATGTATTTATAATGGAACGGATTTTTCACATTTTTAGCACAAGTCCTGTTACGCATCTCACTTAACACTTTTGGAAGAAAAAAAAATGCAAACAGCTTCATTCCTTCACTTATCGCCGGCCCAGCTGCGTAAAAGTGTCACATAAAATCGTGTCCTTGTCGATATTAAATTTATGTACTTCGTCACTCATTCTCACTGGCCGGGTCGATTGGAAACACATTAAACCGTCCCCGCCCCCTGCCCGGTGCTGAGATTCCGCTCTCGCTCTGTCATCGATTCCGACTCCGACGGCCAGGCGACGAGTCGAGGCGAATGTGAGTTCGTGAGAAATTTCATTTATTTAACTAGCAACCTTTTCCAGCAAGCTGCTTGCACTTGCACCTCTCACGGCCCGCTGATGCCCGGAACACGGAACCCGCGCGCCTTGAATGTAATGCTCGTTTGTAATGGGCGGGCGCTCTTGGGTCGTAAAATGGAGCTGGCAAGTTTTTTTTTTTTTCGCTAACCCGCCGCCCGCCAGCGGCAAATCGTAAAACCAAGATGTGTTCCGTAACGTGACTGGAAGGGAGTTGTCGCAAAGTGTTCGCTCGTTGTGCGATCGCTTTTACAGCCGGCTGGCTGGCTTAAGGGAAACTTATTGGAAGGGAAAACCCATTGATCGAGAAAGTGAAACACTTTTTTCCCTGAAGAGTGAAGTTTTTCCCTTCCATCGTACTAAGAACAACTAGGTTTAATACTGGTACTATAATGAAGTAATTCTTTACAAGAAGATGCAGGAAAAAGAATCCACAAAGATACAAAACTCTTCACTTGTGTGGAATTCATCAAGAGGTCTATGTTTTCAGAGTATTCTATTCTGAGAACTTAGCTGGAACAAGACAACCACCGACTATACTCGAGGAGTCACTTTTAAAGATTCGAAATGTGTAATTTGTTGCATAGAGTCGGTTAACTAATAAATCCAAAGTGCTAGCTAAAATAAAAGTGTTCCGAGTTTCCGCCATTCGTACTTGGTGTTTTCACTCGTGTGCTTTTAATTTTTCACTTCCTCGACTCGGCGACGCAATCCTACTTATAATTCCAACACTCGACTCGTTGAAAACCAATATCCTAATGCCGGTGATAAGCGTACATGGCGACCGGGGCCAACTGGTGGGCAAATCTTTTATGAAACCCCTTCACCTTCCCACTTGCACGTCGCGCACTAACCATAAACCGCTTCGGGAAAAATTCTCCCGATGAGTCGCAGCGCAGTAAAAGTTCAATGAATATTTAAGATCCCGGGCATTGCGTCATGAAAAACCCACTAGCTCATTACCATAACGATTCCCAATCCGCGGCTCCTGTCGGGCCTCGTGGTTTGGGGTTGGTACCTTTTGGATTTGAAAGTTTAATATCGGCAACCAAAAGATAACAAAAAAAACCCAAACACTTACGCGCATCGTGTTTGTTGTGCTTGAGAAAATCGTCCTTCGGAATCGGCTCAGGAGGTTCGGAAGCAGCGCCAAACTGAATAAATGTTTCCTTTCGCATTTGCTTTGGCCTTTAGTTCCCCTTTTTCGGCCGGGGACAGTCATTTCTCCGAGACGATGTAGGGCTTACATCGAAGGCCTCGAAGGCACGGCTTCCGAAAATCAATAGCATATAAATATGTGAACGCATGGTCCGCTCATCGGGCGCCGGCCGACTATGACTATGCCGGAGACCTCCCAGTGCAATTTCGAATGCCCACGGTGCGCCGGTGCCCTCGACTCGCTTCGCTATTAATTCCGTCCGCTCGGTATTAAGTATGATTATTATTAAACATTTTTCTCTACTACTTCGAATACTACGCTGTCTGGTTCTCCTCGACCCACGGCCGGGTTCTCTTCAACTACTCCGTGAAACCTCCGCCCCGGTGAAACCTACCTTATCGAGTGACATCAAAGAGCAACTTTTCCGTTACATGCCCGTCCACACTAGGGCATGCGGCACCCTGTCCTGGGAACAAATATTGACTAGAGCCGCTATCGAGCCCAGCAAAGGGCACCAGTCCGTAGTCGAGACCAGGCCGGCCCTCGCCGATCCGTTTCGATGACCACTCGATTGGAAAAATATGAAATTAATTGCCTGCCAATATGTAGAACTTTCCCTTTACGACCCCTGCCACAACGCCCACGTTTGCCAACGTTCGCCTACTGCGCCTTTTCCGGTAGCACAGGAAAGCCGGTTTTGTGAAATGGATTATGTTTCCGATCGATACAGAGACCGCCTTTGGGGTTTATCGAGCGTCAAAGCTAAGTTTAGCAGCACATTATCGGACTAGCCAGCCATTCGGCGACCCACGCGCTAGACGCTGGTGGGTGAAGGAGTCTTGTGCAATAAACACGATTGGAAAGATACGCCCAAGATGTGTTTTACTGTGCAAGGGAAGATGACCGGGAAAATCGGGACCATCGATAAGGAGGCGCCATGGACCTCACAAACATGGAAGCGATATTGCATCTTTGCAAACATCATATCACAAGCTTCTACTGGGGAAAGTGTCCCTTCAGCTGAAAGATACTTGCACATTTGATAATAAAACACTTCGACAACTAAATAAGATTCATTCGGATCTCGTCCTGTACTAACGATTGCATACTTTTAGGCGCCCAGTGACTTGCTTCAGGCATTTCATTACGAGATCGAATCGAAACAGTTCCAAGATTACCTTTTTCCACTTGAAATCGTTCTCGCTTCTTCATTCATGATGAATGCAACATTTAATTCCTATGCCACACTTCACGCCCCTTGTACTAACAACAATATGGTAATTAAATAAAAGTGTATCAAAGAAACAAAGAGTGAGTTTCGACGCAACATGGTTTAGTAAATATGGTGGTCTAAATTAAATTTGATTGCTCCAAGAAATTCAATTCGCCAACTTTGCACAACATTTCCAGCACGTCCCTCGTGTCGTGATGGGAATCTTAAAAGCGCTAAACTAAATACAAAAAAAAGCATTGCACAAGGAAAGCAACAAACCCCGAATGGGAACTACACACACGAGGAGGGTCCTGACGCACGCACACACCCAACCGAGGTTGAAACTAAATTCTGTTTAGAGTTGCCTCTACTGTCCCACCACTTCCATCTCCAGGCACACTTTCTCCGCCCACCCGCGGCCCATCGCAGACCGGCCAGGAGGAGCGATCAACTTCACTCCGAAGAAGGATGTAGTTGTTACCGGCACGGACTCGATGAAAGACGCCTTTGGTTCCGCGGAGCCGACCGCAAAGTGCAATTGGTGCAAAGTTGTCGAAACGCTGTGGCCCAAACCCGCACCCTCTCACTTTTCCTGCGCGATCTTACCATGTCAGGTCTGAGGAAAGTTCGGCCCGCTTGTTATGGCGGAAGCTGGCGAAAATCGTGAAAAATCGACGCTTAAACTGCTGAGCGGAGCGGAATGATGGCAAGAACACACTTTGCCACTTATGCTAGCATGACGTCGTGTCTTCATTACTGCCGTCTACCACCCCATCCCCTTCACCTGCAGCAGTTCTCGATGAGAACAGTTCCCACCACCGTCATCATCAGCATCGTCGTGCAGTCGGGCAGACGGCTATCATAATCAACACTCCCATCTTCCGGCAGGAGTGCCAGGCGGCCGCAACATCGACTTTATGCCGCGGGCGTCGCGGGCGGAAACTTTGCAACCCATCGTGGAAAGATCATCTTCAACTTTAGCCTCGGTAAGCTCGAACGACGAACACGCGGAACACTTTCTCCGTCCGGTGTTAGTGTGCCTGGGAAGCGTCTGGCAACAACTTTCGCGGAGTCGAACATCAAACGAGACCCTCTGGAGGCGGAGACCGGCGATGGCGAAACAGCCAAAAGAAAGGAGCACACACACATACACACACTATAACGGGAGGATTATCCGCGGCTTGCGGAGAAACCGAACGCCACGCCACTCCGTTATTGATATTGACGGGTTGATGGAAGCAGGCTATGAAAGTGATACACTTTTATGCAAACTCCGAAGCCTTCCATGATCCGAGATCCGATATCCGAGAGAGTTTGAGTGCAGGATGCGTTTTGCGTGTTGGCCAAAGTGCAAGGCGCGATGCACGATCTCAATCCGGAGATGAGTGAAGGTGATTGATTGAATCATGCACTCCCCCCAAAGCGGTTCGTTCCATGTCGGTGCTTCCGTTCCGAGCGAATCCCCACACCCGGAGGGGGTTATGCCATTTAGCGCATAATTTATCCAAGCAAACCGGGTGGGTGGACCGTTATCGATGCGAGGCCCGCTGTAATCGAATGAACAGTTCAGTCGGTCGCTAGCGGCAGCGTAACATTGCCGTAACATTATTCGACTGCCTATCGGAACATATTTCCGTCCATAGCACCACCAGTCTAACACCAGCCAAGGAAGTCATGTTGTAGAGTTCAAAACCTCGCACACAGGAACTCCTTACCGAACGGGAAGTTGGGAACATGATACGTATAATTTAAACTTTGTAATTTAATTTGAAAATGAACGACTGGGAGGCGACGTGCTTTGGCCGATCTGCCGAACCTCCGAAGCAGGTAGTCCCCCCAAAACAGTGGTAGCCCCAGGAGCCAAATTAAGCGCCAATAGTGTAATGCAACTCTCCTGATAATTTCGACTCTTGGCAAAATGTTTTACTTTTTAAACGAATCTCCCTGATGGCCGCGTTTCCGCGTGCCGGCATCCTTGGCATACAGAAAGTTTTTGCCAAACTCTAATCCAACTTCCAACCTTTGAGCGAGAAGAGGAAAAACCTTCTTCTCTATACTAAAAAACGGAGGGTTCATTTTGACCTTTCTGCTGCGTGGAAAAGAGAGAGACAAAATAAATGGCCCCGATTCGTCCGGCCGCCCGTTCCACTACTGCACTGCACCGACTTAAAAAGCTGTCTTAAGAGCCACCTTAAGAAACGCCATTACTTCACATCGGTGCCAACCGGGCGCACGCCGTCCTCTAAAGGGTAGTTCGGTGCAGCAGTATTAACCGTCTGTCCCCCACCCACTCCAGGGGACAACTTCCTCGGCAGCAGTCGGCGGGAGTTAATGTTGATGAATTAAAACAACGGTATCCCTTAATTTGTTGATGATAATGAGGCGCCTCCCCCCCACCCCGGTACTGGGGCTCCTGGTGGGAATAAAAGAGATGAGGAAGCTTTTCGCGAAACCTTTACATAAAGCTTCGCGGGCGTCGGAGGGCGAACGAAGCCATTTTAGCCGCGTGCAGGATGAAATAAAGTTTTGTCAACCCCCTTAAAAGAGTTACGAGTGCAGGGCGTTAGCGTTATCACCATTGCTGCTGCTGCTGCTGCTGCTAAAGGTAATAGTGTTGCGATGGCGGCAGCTAATTCACCTCATAAACCCTCCTCCAGGGTTCGGAATCGGGTCACCGAAAGACGACGACGACGACGACGACCGTTGGCCATTAGCGAGAAATAAAGTTTTTATGTTTAATCTCTTAACGGGGTATTTGTTGTGCCTTTGACGCAGGGCTGATCCAACTTTGTAGCGTGCGCTCGGACTCTTTTCTGTTGGGCCTGGGTGTTGTTCCCTTTACGCCTTTCACGCCTTTTTCTTCGGAAGCTGTAACTGTGTGACCCACGTCTCGAACTGGAGGAAGAATTTTAAATTTTACGAGACTCATAATCGTTCAGTTTCAATGTTGGGGAATTTTTTGCCTAACTACCATCGAATTAATTTGCGAAAACGTTACGACGCAATGATTTCACAGTTTATGGTTGAATCAGTTGTTTTTTCGTTTTGTTTTCGTCTTTTATTAGAAAGTTTCTGCAACAGATACCGAAAAGAACTCAGTTTGAATGAAAGCTCCCTTCATTGTACACTTGATGATGAAAGTAAGTACACTTGAGTACTGAGTAAACGAGTGATATGTAATTAAATATAATAATAGTTTAAAGAGACCTCCATTGCATCCATGAACACGCCGTTGACTGAGTAAATAAACATACCAAATTTTTCCTCGAACTTACGAAACTTTCAAACCATCGCATATCCTTCACACTTTCGTCCCCTCCGAGTCCTTTCTGATTCCAACCTGCCACTGGGAAAATTGGCAATATAATCCTGTACAAACTAAATCACTGGCCTAACCAACCCTCCACCCTTCCCGGCCTTCAGCCGGCGACCGACGTTCGAGTGAGGATATAAAGGCATCCATTACCGATCCGAGATCGTTTCACCTTTTATCTAACGCACCATAAATTTGTTTAAACTTTCCACCGGTGACGCGGATGCCCTTGCCGTCCGCCGAGTCCTTCTCCGTTTTCGGGTACCGGGCCAGGATTCGGCCGTTCGAAGAAGGATGTGAATCGAGCCGGAGGATCAAGTGGTATCCTCTCAACCGATACCTGTTGCTGTAAACGCCACGGCACGACACGGCTTCCTGGGTGGCTCCGTGGGAGAAAGGACCCCAAAAGCGATACACGCGCGAGCACCATATCTTGGTGAATGGAAAGCGATAAATTCTGGGTACGGTATTAGGCAGTCCCGTGTCTCCCTCTACCCCGTTCTCCGGCGGCGTTATTGAGCAGTTGAAAGCCGGAAAAATTTATCGCCATTTAAGAATAGAGTTGTTAACATTTAGTTTTTAAATGCATCTTTATTGCCTCCAGATCCCGTTCGGTGGTGGCCATAAAAACTGGTAGAGAAAATATCGTGTGAACAGACTATAAATTAATATGTAATATCTTGGAAAAACCACACCCACTAACGTGCGCCCACACGGAACATGGCTGATGTTTCATTTAGTATATCCTTTCGCCAAAAGGTCGAGAACGGCGCTGTCTTCACTGTGGGCCGCTTTTGTTTTGTGTGTGTGTGTGGGCCGTAGTGATCGGCCTCTTCTACATCCTCCAAAAAGGGAATGCACCGAGTGGCACTTCGGGAACCTTCTGCCGAACCCAATTCAACCTCCTCTTGAACCCCGTGATGCCACTCGACTGCGAGTGGATTGGCAACATCGACCTCGAACCCGGTCGCCGAGTTTCAGGGGGCGTTTAAAAAAAATATGTTTGCGAAAAAAAAAATACTCTCGAAAAACATTACACCGAACTTTTCTATACATAGCACGGTGGCATTTTTCGGGGAATCGAAAATTCATTGAAGACCTCCCAAACTCCAACCCCAATATGACATTTAATTTCCCGCCCGAGTGGAGCCGTGGAAATGGGGGACGTCTACTGTGGAATGAGCATACGAGCGCATAGAACATTATGCTTATGTAAGAAGAAACAAGCATTTGTCTACGATTACTTTCTTCGAATCAGTGGGAAATGTGGAAGGCTTCTACCGACGATGAGATAATCTACTACCGGCAACCGGCTTATACCCGATTCGCTTTGTTTACACAAATTGAAACCTGCAGTTGAACATTCGTACAGCCATTTTAATTGCCATCTCATCTGCACAGCTTTTCCACTTTTGTCGCTAATTCCGTGCCAGCCATCGAAGAACTATCCGCATCACGGTACGCCTCCTAGAGTGGCCTAGTTTGGAAGATTTTCATTAACAGATAACACACACGGGCGGGAAAACTACTCACAAAAGTTTTTCACTATACTAAATCGCCAGTGTTGGAAAATGAGGCCATTTTACCGAGCGCAACATACCGCTTGTCGGCGTCGCGTCGTTCGGGAAGCGTGAATTTGGTGTGGATTGCTATCGGCACCACCGATGGGGCGGACCGGAAAATTATGTTGCCACTGCAGTTGGCACATTGAATTTGCAATTATCGCCGGGTCCGGGTGCGGGTTCGGTTTATGTTGACGTGGTATAGTGCCACCAAGCCAGCCAATCATGGCGGGATACGGTGGAGGAGACAATTATCGCCACCGACGAGGACGATGATCGCGCTGCAGTCAGTCGTGATTATTACCGCTGGTATGGGTTTTAGCATGTGTTAAGTTTCCAATCAAAGTGAGCATCGAGTTTTCCACTCCACTGTTAATGATTGTCACTGGTTTTATGTGTCATCTATTTTGTGTTTCAAGAAGTAAACGTAAATAATGTAATGTTGTGTGGTAATGGCAACAGTTGCTTCATCAGAAGCTCGTCAGTCACTCGTGTGTAAACACATGCCGGACGGAATGTCGGCCATAACTTCAACAACATTGGCCTTTAATTGCCGCAAAGTTTGATGTTTGTTAAACTCGTTTTCCCAAGAATATAGAAATCAATGATAAATTTGAGCAATTCCAACACACTGTGGTATGCCTATATTATCCAGTTTATTGCACGCCAGACAAACGACTGGTAAACTTACTGTCATGTTTGATATGTTTGATGACAACACTCCGGCTGTTTGGAACTACGGAATGGATGTACTAATGTAATCTATTATTACTTTTCAAATCGTTTCCATTTCTCTTCGGCTAAAAATAGCAATAAATAGTCGAAATTTGCATTTTCTTTGACGGCCCGAGTTCGTGACGCAGGCTCCTCACTCGTCAAGGAAACACGCCAATAAGGGTTCACCCACCAACCGCATCTCGACCCCAAGGAGCTGTTTACAAGCGACGCAACGCGCGTCACACCGTCACACGAACGTGTCTACTGCTGCGCTTTAATCTTGTGTGAAAAGTAATAAATTGGAGCACATTACTCGGTACCGTCGCAGCAGCTGAGCTCATATATGAGTGTTCCGCCTGACAAATGTGGCACTTTTCTGCCAGAAGCCGGCGATACTCCCTCAACACTCACACACACACACACACATCGGGAAGTTGGCGGTTGGGAGTGGACTGGCGGAAGTAACGGAAACAAATCTGCTACGTGACCGGTTCGACCAATTTTCCACCACACATGATGTCTACGAAAGGGGTGTCGATTCGTGGGGGGGGGGGGGGAGAAGGTGGCACCCTGCCCATCCTTACCGGGTGGGGTGTGGGGGGGGGAGAAGGTGGTGCGGTCGTCTTTATTGGTATCTCCCACCAGGCAGCCGGCCGTCGGTTGTTGATGGAGCTTTCGAGTTTGAGGGGTGACATAAATATCCTTGGAGCGAATTGCCGCCTTCATCGTGTTTGGGTTTTCACGGTGAGATAAGAAAACACACTTGCTTGCTGGCCACACTTTTTCTAAACGCGACGTTTTTCCGCGACATACCTTCGTTCGTCGTGTTGAAGCAAACGTTCAACAGTTCAATGTTTAAAAGTTCAATGAAAAAGTGTGTACCGTCGCGGGAAGGAAAATCCAATCCAATCCATTGTTATTCGGGCTGAAATCAATCAAATCCTGGACCGATGGAAAATCGTAACTACGAAAGCAGAAAATAAAAACCACAGCAAACTTTATTTCGATGGATTGAGCGGAACTAAGCCAATGTTTGTGCTCTGCCCGACCGACCGACCGTCCGTCGGCCGTGGTCGGAGAGGTCGAGCGGAAAACCGCTGGAAAAACTGTTTATGTGAAGTGAGTTTGAATAAATAAGAAGGAAGCACAACAAATAAAGCCTCTTCAAATACCCGCACGCTCAAATAAACTGTACAGTTGACCCGAAGAAAAACAACCGTAAGATCGGTCATCGGGAGAGAAAAAATCCCGCCCTGACCACACACACACACACACACACAAAGACACATATGCTTCGAACGGCATCCTTTGGTGCGTTGGGGTTTTGTGGAAGAGAGAGAGAGAGAGAGAGAGAGAGAGAGAGAGAGAGAGAGAGAGAGAGAGAGAGAGAGAGAAAAAAAAAAAAAAA
>JAOEFI010015574.1:0-10576 GCA_034621735.1 Anopheles plumbeus | reverse complement strand
CGTTTTCCACCCCCCCCCCCCCCCCCCCTTGTCTCCGTCGCTCCTCTCCCCGGTTGTTTTCGGTTGTTTTAATAAACCCCTCATTAGAGGGCAAGCTCGAAGGAGTCACTCCGACGGACCCCGGAATCTCCGCGACCCCGGAAAAGCGGAACTGGCCGCGCTGGCTGAAGGACCACTTCGGATTTGTGCGGAGTTTGGCTCTCTCTCGCTCCGTCTCCGACGACGACGATTAGCGGAACACTGAACCGCCGGAGTGCTCCACTCGAAGGCGATTTCGAGAAAATTTATTCCAGCCATCCCAGCCCGGCCCTGGCGTACTGGGGTTCCGATGTAACGCTCGTCTTTCAATTACGGCCCGGCAGAAACAATTGCATAATGAACTCGTCGGCGACCCTCGGCGCGCGCGTTGCGAATCGGAATTACATCAAAGAAGCTGCAACCGGATTTGTTTGTTGTTTTGTACGGCAAATCGTAGCGCCGTGCGCTGTGACAAGTGATTTCATTAGGGAAATAAAATGGTAACAACGTCTTCCGCCGAGGATGGTGGCGTCTTGCGCAAACTTCATGCTCCTGCTGTAAACGCACCGAAAGCACTCCAATACTGCAGCTGTTTGACGCACTTTCCCGAACTCAATGGGGTTTCACAATCTGGCGAAAGAATGGTTCTTTAATGGTGGCTTTCCACAAACAAATAGGGGAACTTTCCCTGGTTTCCTAACTTCTCCTTTCAAGTATTTGGCTAACTTTTGTAAGGGGCTAACTATGATTAATGCCAAACAACTCACTGTCGAGAGAAAACAACCCATTTCCAACCATTCGACAGCTATTAGGGTTTGAAATAGTTGTGGAAGCTAATTATTGCGGAAGAAAAAAATTGTTTTTTCACTATATTTTTCCTTCATTTGCTGTATTATAGCTATTAGGACGACGTCCCTTCCTGCTGGCAACGTAACCGTAATGTTTACAAACTTATAAAATGACTTTTCCGGTGAGAAAAACGAATTTTCCGTGAACGAGATTTTCCGAGAGAAATTTTATATATTTCAGTCACATTCTATCCATTTTCTGCAGTTCTTTTCGTTACAGTTCAGCTGCATAGTTTTTTTTTTTCACTGTCAAAAGTGGCAAACAATAGGCCGAAATTTCGCATGAAGTCGAACCACCTTTGCTGCTGCTGCACTGACACTTTTCCGACTGCCCACGAAGGAGCTGCTGCCTGGGTGGTATCGAATCACATCACTCCTCCCAATAAACGACTCCTACACGCATGATATTTTAAGACTTCGTCGGAATCCTGGGTGGACCGGCAAGTGGGCGTAGCTCGAGAATGCTCCGACCTTGCAGTAATCTACCGTCACTCCCGTCCTGTTGATTACGCGCGGGAAAACTTTCCTCCGAACGTTAATGAACGGGCTGGAAGGTAAGCGCAAGCAAACGAACATTTAGCAACAACAAAAGGAAAAAAGGGCAAACTGGTAAATACTGGTAATACTGAGAAAACAAAAAAATGGACCAAACAGAGACGGAGAGAGTGGGAGGGAGGAAAATCAAAAGCATAACGTGCTGGGTAAAGAGCGTGCTTTGGTGGGCAGAAAAAAAAACAACGGAGCAAATCCTTCTCCGTCATGCTGCAGCGGGGGTGGGGAGGTGATAATCAAGAGACTGATGCTGCCGGCCGGAATCCGCTGTCCGAAACGAGCGACTGAGCGACAGGAAGCGGCCGTGGAGAAGAGAGAAGGAGGGACGTTATGAAGTTTGAAAAATTGTGTCGAGATCATTAATTGTTGTACATTTGCTGCTCATTTGCCAGCCCTGGGAGTGGGAGGGGTGGTGGGGGATGGGGCGGTAGAAGCGGGAGTGAAAAATCACGTCCACTTCGAGTGTGTGTTTTCCGTCTTTCTTTTGCGGAGAAGTGAATGTTTTTTTCCGCCTTTTTTTTTTTTTGGTTTAAAAATTATTCACTTGTAGCCGTCTCGCCGTTCGCCCATTTTCTCATCAACTCGTCCATCCTAGCGGCTAATGAATGGAAAGATTCTCCATTCGCAAAAAGTCCGGACCAAGGGCAAGGACTCTGGAGGGCGACGCACCCCCTTGGTGGGGGTGTTTTGCTTGTATGGTTCCCCCGTTTGGCATGGAGAGTGGAAAGTAGGAAACCGGGGTGGGCCGTGGGCGATAACCGGCCGCCTTCTGCCCGCCGGAAGGGGGGAAAGCTTACTGATTATGGTTTTCCATTTTAATTTCCAACCCCGTTGGTGTGGTGGCCTCCGGTTGGCCATATTTAACCCGGTATGATTTGACGATGGCGATGGCGATTTGTTGCAGCAACTGTAGCTCGCGCGTGGTGTAGGGTTTTGTTTTGTTGTGTGTGTGTTTCGAATGCTGCTGAGGAGATGGAAATTTTCCCTGGAAATGGAAATCAAACAACCAACCCTGCGCTCGGCGGCACGACCGGTTTTGTCCGCCCTCCCATCCTGTTTGCTTTTTATCGGATGTTCTACGACGTGTGTTTGTGTGTGTGTGTGTGTGTTGATGTGGATGTTTTTGGTGGGACCGGTGTGCAGTAGGTGGATTACTACTACTACGCCCTGAAGTCGGTGTTTCGCACGCCGCAGGACAATCGCTAGATTGATCCGATGGCCTCTCCCCATTCCCACCCCCCACCCACTATAACCCCTTCCTGGGAGTCGCGGCCATCATGAAGAAGTCCATACCAAAAGGAGCGAATGGAAGGAAGATACTGTCCACACACAAACACACACACACACACACATACGTGGGAGAGGTCGCGCGTGGAGTACCTGCTCTGTGGGATGAACACACTCCGCGGGTCGTTAATCTCTCGTTCTTTCCCGCACTCTCTCCCTCTTCCTCTCTCTCTCTCACTCTCTCCCCTTCTCCCTCTCTCCCTGTGTGTGTGTGTGTGTGTGTGTAGTGCACCGTTTGTCATAATTCCAATGTCCAGAAGGCCACCATGTACCTTGGAAAATGTCACGAACCGATTGTTTGCTCAAAAATATCCTCTTCACTTGTACACCACTGCATTGCATTGTACGGCTGAGTACACACACAAACACACACACACAGCAGTGTATCAAAAACCAAACAAGCGAAGCTCGCCAGATCGAACGGCGAGGTGTCGCAGGAGGCAGGGGACTGCATCGGATGGTCTTGGCCCGGTGCCTGGTTGGTGCCACTACTGTGAGCTTGTCGGGATTTTCAATTTTCCCTCTCCAGCGAACGGGGTGGCGGCGTTCCGGGGCCACCGCCCCCTTCCCCCGGCCTTCCCACTGCGGCAGATATGCTCCTCGGCTGGCCAGATCAGATCACGACGGGTGCCCAGTCCACCGACGAAGCAAATAAAATATAAAACAAATCTCATTCGGCGGATGGGGTTTTCCCGGGTTTCCTATCCCGTTCAATCTGGCTGATGTTTAGGAGGACAATCGGTTGGTCGTCAAATTTGCGTGTTTCAATTTAGGCCTTACAGTTCCTCGACAGCTGACTCTAGGCACTCGAAAGTTGGCAGGTTCCATACACCGTAGACCACGGTTTTGTAAATACTCTACAGGTTGCATCATCTGGAGTATGTTTGGGCCTTGGTTTGGGGTCCCAACCTGTGTTCCGCCGGGAAATAGTCTCCCTCGTGTCAAGTTCTGTAAATAAACATTTGTTCCTCCCAAAAAAAACTCTTTCGCTACCGTGAAGTTTTATGTAGAACGGCAGCTTTCTTACTCGGTGTGGTTACGATTTCACTCTCTTTCGCTATTCCCCGACCTTTATAAACATCATGACTATATATCTTGTTGGATGTGTACTCGTTGACATGCGAAAACTTGATTTTAAGCCGGTGTTCCGTCATTTTACTGCAACTCCTTCCCTGCTGGAGCGTATTTTTGTCGAAGCTCCTTCCACCGGTGTCTTGAGGAAGTTCGTCTGAAGGAAGGGAATGTTTTTCCTACCAGTCATGTATGTGACTCCATGAATACATCTCCCATCGATCACTGAACGGGTGGGATACCAAGGGGGGCAGGGGGTGGGTAGCATGAGAAATATTATTCATTTAACCGACGCGACCAGAGAAACTTCGGCGGAAGCATAATAATGCCGAAACCCACATTGATTACTGTGAGGAGCCGAGGAGCAGAGAGAAGCCGAATGTTCCGGAATGGCGAAATGCTTTTCTTTTTTTGCTTTGAAGATGTGTCGTAACGACGAAAGAAATCGTCCCGGTCGCACCGTGGAACGTAACCGTGGTGGAACTGCGACATAACCGATGGATACCGGAAGTGTGGACTTCAAAAAAGAAAATAAAAACGATATCGAAAAAGTCCCATACAGAAACACGTTCTCCGGGCGATGATGTGGTGGTGCAAGCTTTTCTCACCAACGGGTAGCCGGCGGGTGGGTGGGTGGGTGGTTTGGTTTGGGAAGGGAATGGTGAAGCGAAGACAGCTGAAATATTTTGCTGCGAAAAATATGAACAAGCCAAAATTATGGGCCATGGGTCTCAGCACTCCCGACTTAGTCGACGATTCCGAAAATTGTAAATGGACCGCATTCCCCCTCCTTCCCTTCCCCCTCTTTCACTCTCTTTCTCTCTCACTATCTCTCTCTTACCCTCTAGCCCACCTCCTTCTTGGTCTGTTTCCTCATAACTAGCTGTAGAACATCCCTCAGCATATTGTTACCCACCCTCCCTCCCACCGTTCATCCCCAACGCCCTCCCCCTTCTTGCACCCGTCGGTGGCTACTATATCCTTTATCATAAATAGTTAAATCATGGAGAGAGCCGAGAAGGCCGGGAGGAGAAAAAAAAGTGTAGAATGTTGCCGGTTTTGGAATGGGAAGGAGGAAAAGAAAGCGGAGCGCGAAGACGAATCGAACGGAAGTCCCCAGGGCGCCCCAGTGTGTGTGTGTGTGAACGAGAGCACTGGGAAGGAGGGGGGGGACGAATCTGTCCCGGGCGAACGGAACATCCTTCGCCGGAAACTGGGAGAAGGGCAACAAAGGACAGCGACACAGAGCGGAAAAGGAACGGGCAAGGAAAAGCAAAAAAGAGGGAAAAAAAATTAGAGACATAGAAAAATGAATGGAAATATGAAATAAAATAGCGCCTCGGGTAGATCATTCGAACCTGCCCAGAGGGCGAACGTTGGTGGGTGACTGGGGGATGGGTTTTTTTGGATAGCGATGACCCGAGCGGGGAAAGAAAAATAACGAAACTAAATCAAGTGGCGAAAGAGAGAGAGAGAGAGAGAGAGATAGAGAAAGAGGGAGTGGGAGAGGGAGAAATAATAAGATATCTGCTATCCTCGACGAGCGCCTAGCAGGCAAATGACGAAAATGAAATATTACTTCAGCTTCCTCTCGGTATTTTGTGTATGTGTATGCATGTGTGTGTGTGTGTCGATGTTTTCGTTTTCCTCCGTTCCCGGCCGATGCCGTCGCTGGGCAGCGGCTTTCCTTTCCATCGACGACGACGACGACGACGAGGAGGTTTTCCGGGTTTCTCCTTCGCCCTCGGCGCATCCGTTTTTCCGTGTACGTATGATTGAAAATCGGAAAAATCGGCTAACGGAGGTGGCTGGCGGTGGCAGCCGAGGCAGTGTGTGTCTTAGATGACCGAGTGAGTACAGTACAGTGCCATCGACAATGGGAAGGGAATTGATTCGAGAAAGTCGAGCCCATGTGCGCCACGCCATTCCATTCGCGTGAAGACGACCCCGCCCCCTTCCATCCTTCCCCATCCCTTTCCCTGCAAGAAAGGTGAGGAGGGCTGAGAAATGATATGACAATGATTTAATTAAAGAACGGTTGGCCTGCTGGCAATTTTCCGACTCCATTTTCCCCGTTCTTCAAGCTGGAAAGGCGTTGTGTGCAACAATGTCTTATAGCGACCTTCGACAGTTCGGCCAAAGCGCCTCTTCTTCATTTTCGCCTGGAAAAACTCACACTTATTGCGTGGGCTCGGCGGCCCCCATTTTTTCCCTAAATGGGCCAAGGGAGTTGGACACTTTCCCCATCTTTCGCATTCTTTTCCCGACATTTTTGCTTCACCTGGTTGTTCCATCCAACCCGCCTCCGCTGGGGCCGGAAAATCAAAATTGTTTCAATTTTTCTAGCCGTAGCCGCCTGTTTGTCTCTTCGCGTGCGTCCTTCTCCCTGCGTCACCAGGCAAGCTGAGCGTGTGTGTGTGTGCAGGCGTCTACGTGCCGCCAGTTCCGCATCGATTCGAGCACGATGTTTTTATTGCAGATTTTCCCGATCTTAATGATCCTGATTATGTGTGTTTTACTACTATTCGCTTGAACTCAACTCTCGGCTCGGTTCAGTTTTGCTGGAGGGTTTATTTTGTTGTTCTTGTTTGGTGCGCCCCTCTTTCTGAAAACTTCCCCCACCAGCCGCTCGTCCGGCCACCCCCGGACCGCGGTGGAGGAAACGGAACGCCGATGACGCTCGGCGCGTTCGAAGTTGGCACGACGCCAGGATACGCGAAACGACGACGAACGGTGGGATAAAGCGAAGGGACCGATGTCGCGCCGCTGCCGCCGGTTCTCGATGTCAGCGAACAGTTTTTCTTTTACGGAAAAGCCAAACCCGAACCGGGATGCCCTCGTCGCGCGAAACGGCGGCAGCGGAAGGACGCGCGCAACGGGGGGACATTCCTGGCGGCATTCCATTTACACAAAGGATACACGCTTATCATCGGCACGGAATGTTACGTTCCTTCCAGCCCCGCCCCGCCCTTCCCTCCTAGCTGCCGTCACACGAACGCACCCTCGTGGTGCGCGCAAACATTGGCGAAGAAAAATGGTTGCAACATTAAATATTTGCCTTCGCAGTGCCTTGCGTTTTTCCCGGTTTTTTTCTTTCCTTTCTTCATGGATTTTTTTTTGTCGACGCTAAGGATCGAACCGAGTCGTTCGGTTCAACTGATCAGAGGCTTTTTTATTCTTTTCCTTCCGTTGTTTTCGGGGCTTCACTTTCGGGGCGGAAAAGCTTCGCCAGTGGTTAAGGTGAAGATGCCGCTCATTCTTACCGGTACGATTAAGTCGATCCACTCTGGCTCGAGTTAAAGCTCGGCAAGGGTATCAAAGTGCCAAGTGGATTCCGAATCGATGCAAACGATAGTGGAGAATGGTTTCAACCACTGCAATTAAAGGGTGTTGAAACGTTGAAAGAGTAAGGAAGATATAAACCGCTGACCGGACGTTTTGCAAGTTAAAGTTCAGCATTATTGCGTGACGAAAAAAGAAATAATTAACAACATCTGTTATGCGAACCGATACCCTGGTTTGGAGTCAACCTTTGCTGCTCAGAATGGTATTAATACCGGCCAAGAATCTACTAATGATGTTTGAAATGGCGGTTGATATAAAAACAAAAAATACCGCGAAGCGCTATGCCTAGATTAGAAGTAGAACTCTGCTTACCGCGACCACTACCACCGTGCCATCGTGACGTGAAAGCGCTCTGGTATAGTTACCGTTCTGTCCGTGTTCATATAAATCCTACGCTGTGTTTTATTTCCGAATAATTGGATGAATTCACTGCGGACGTGTTCGGAGCTGGGGGCGCTAGCGAGCAAGAATTTTTTTCCGAACATGATTCCCGCTGACAGTAGACCTTCCTATATAATTCTAAACGTGGGCTAAATGTGCCCACGTAGGAATCGCGCCCGGTAGTGTCAGGTTTTCTGTTTAGTTTTCGAGGTAAAGTACGAGGTAAATATCACCAGCGCCTGGGGCGCCTGAATTTAGACTATAGAAATAATAATACCAATCTATATAAATAGCCTTCTAAATCTGGCTGTATAGGTCCTAATGCAAAACCATATATGAACGAAACGTAGCTCTTGTTGAGTTCTTTCTGTCGGTGTATTAATCTCCAGAATCGATTGCGATTAAGTTGGACAAATGGCTCGGGTGAAGCAAAGTTAGTGAATAAAATGACACACGATTCGGTGATGCCTACATTTAGGCGGAATGGCAAATCTCAGGTGATATAAGTTATTTCTACTGTTTTCGAAACTAATGTCAATACAGTGGGTTTTATTTGGAGTTCTCATAACTTAGATGATAAGAATGAACTTGACACGAATACTGGATGGTTTCTATGGTCAAGCAAATGCTACGAGGCCTAGAAATCATTTGTAAAAACATGAGATTTATGTGATGGAATCAACTTCGTCAATCGCAGATTCGAAGCCGATCAAACTGAAGCGAGACGCGACTCGCAACTGGTTGCTGGTTGCCCGATAAATATTCAAAACTAAAACCAAATATGCCGAACCAATTAAAATTGGACCGGCTTTTGGGGCGTTGCTGGTTGATTCACCCTTCTCCCCCTACCAAACATAACCAGCGTCCCCGGTCAGCAGCTTTTCACGGTTCAGCAGTACGGTTAGACATTCTTTGAACTGTGGAAATTTCTTATCACCTTTCGGGCGGCCCACCTCCGCTCCCTGTGGCCTGTGAAGTACATCAAAGAAAATTACTTCGCGAAAAAAGTTCCGCGCCCCCCAACCCTCCTTTTCCAACCGGCTGCCGGATCTGGAGCCGGGGAAATGGCACCCCTTGCGTGGTGCGTGCGCTAAGCGTCACTCCTCAGCAAATATCTCTCTCTCTCTCTCTCTCTCTCTCTCTCTCTCTATCTCTCTCTCTCACAAACTTTCTTTTCTCTTTCTCTCTTTCTCTATCTCTCGAGAGCTGGTGCGAATGTAATTAAGCAGCCCTTAACGCTGTCATCAGTCAGTTTAAAGTCAACCTCTTTATTCCAGAGCTGAGATTAATGTTAGTTCGATGCGTCCCCCGCGGGGAAGGTGGGAGGATGGGGAGGGGGGGAAGGGGGGAGGGGAGACGGGTGGGAGAGATGCCGTAACTGAAGCTGGGTACTCCTGGACAACTTCCATCGAACCACAGGGTACGCCGTCACGCGCCGTACGCTACACGGCGGTGCTATGAAAATTCTGTGGAATAATTTACAGCCTCTCGGAGGGCTGCACCGAGACAACCCGCCGTCCCCACTTGCGCCCAGCCTTTGCACGTCCTCCTATTGATGAGGAACGACGCATCCTTTTGCGAAAACTCCGCCAGCCTCTAGTGCGCTAGCCTTCCACTCGCAGCTCCCGCAGCTCTGGGAAATCCTACAACCGATTTCGTCCGAAACGTCAACGAGCCGTAACCGAAGTGGGTGGCAGATTACTTCACTAAACCGCCTCCAACCTCTCCCCCTTCCCTTCCCTCCCCAAGGACTCCCTAGAATCCCGCCGGAGACTTCTGGTAGAAAATTGCACGCCAAAATCCATATCGAAATGAAGTCGGAATTTCGCTGTTCGGAAAGAAAATAATAACAAATGGAAAAACTTTTTTGCCTGGCCTGGGTTGGCCGGGGGTTTAGCGAGGCCGGCAAGGGAAGATCGGTGGGGTGGTTGGCCTGTAGGGTCCGGTGCAGAACCGGGGCGAAACCGGGTGACATAACGAATGAGTTTGTAGATTGTCCGTAGAAGTCCGAAATTTATCTCCCGTTCCTGGGGAGGACGGACCGCCGGAGGGAGGAGTGTCCAAGCGGGGGGACGTTGGGATCGGAAACCCGTGCCCACGGAGAGTCACGGAACGGAGGCGAAGTGATCAAAATACAGCACGAGATGCGGGACGAGAGACCTCCTGCTGGGACCGCCGGGTTGCTTTCCTTGGTGGTCAGCGTGGAACCGATGCTCCCTGGAGTAGCCACGCTGCACCATCAGCAGCAGTCTTGGGTGAGTGCCGTGCAAGAGTTGGCTCAACTCCACGCTGAAGAAGGTCCACTGAAAATACTGGAGCACAACTGGACCAGCGCAGTTCCGGAGAGAGGGAAAACCGGCTGACTGGGACGATAAACGGATCGGGTTTCTTCCGGCCGGCACCGGTTCCGGTTGGTAGTTAGCGTCCGATTGTCCTGCCCAGAGGGAGGAGACACGGCGGAAGTTCGAGGGAGAGGTTTTTTTCTTTTCGTTTATTTATTTTTTGGCTTCGTAGCGACGATCGACGACGATGGAAACGATGGGACGACAGTTGCTGGTCCGGCGTTCCGACCGGGAGTTGATTCGCAGGCGCAACCGTGGATTACGAAGTTGTTTATTTCACTCAACACGAGCGCGCGCGCGTGTGTGTGTGTGTCTCGTTCTGCCGGATCCCGCGTACGAGTGGCGGGCAAAACAACCGGATTAGTTGCACGCTCTTCATCATCATCATCATCATCATCACTCTCACCATCAACAGCAGTCACCGCGCCATCACGTCAAACTCCCCCGGGAGGGAAAACGTTCGAGCATTTCCCGGTGTCCCTGTACCGGTCTGAAAGTCGAAGACTTTTGGACTCCGGAACCACCACCTACCGGGGTTGGGAGCTGGTTTTTCGATTAAAAAGTTTTGCCACCCTTTTCTCGCACTTAGGCGTTACGAGGGGAGGATGATGCTGGGGAGCTCCAGCATGTCCGACGCGGTGTGCTGTGTGACTGATGCTGGCCGAACTAATCCTACCGGTCGAGTGATCGGAAAACTGTGCTCCCATCGATTTCAAGGCGAGCGGCGGGCGG
>JAOEFI010015571.1:0-12732 GCA_034621735.1 Anopheles plumbeus | reverse complement strand
CCCCCCCCCCCCCCCCCCCCCACCGGATCGTTGCTTTCTACTCCGCCCACTCTTCCACCCAGTTGCATATATAATGCTGTTTGATCGAGTCCACGAGGGTGGACGGTAGGCCGGGGGGGATGGAGCGTGGCGATGGAGTGTCGGAGGGCTGCAACCCGGTGGAAGGGAATACCACTGCGAGAGCAGCGAGCATGTGGGGTGGGAACAAACAGGAAGGAGCGGGAGGGGGAAGACGAGTTCGCTGTGACACACCAGCACCGTTCTCGTTCGCGTGAAGAAGAAATGTGATGTCCTTTGGTGCGATTCGACCCCGGCTCCGGAGAGTGGCTCCGGGCGCGCGGCGGCTCGCCGTATCTCTGTCGCGTGTGTATCGTCGCTCGCAAGGATAAGAACACCACCGTCGCCTGCCCACTTTGCCGACGACTCCGCTGCCGTACACAAACAACCGAAACCGAGAGACATGTGTAACAGCGAAATCGCGCATGCCCTGCTGCTCGTAGCCGTGTATTAGCCCGCACGTTCGTACGTAGCCCGAGAGCGAGCGGTTCCGAGTCCGTTTGTACGATTCGAACATGATGTAAGACTTTTTCGCTGGGTAGCCGGTTGTTTAAACGAAAATTTTACAATATAAAGCACAAGAGCATAAAGAAGAAAAAACAAAACCAACACACTTCTCCACCGGCTCCTCCATAGCAGAACGAGCAGGAGGCAAGGTGTGTAGTATATCCGAAAGGATATAGGAGGGAGGAGTCAGGGGAAACACGGGGAGAGAGAACACGAGTGTGTGTGTATGTGGGTTATATGGAGAATCGACCGAAACAACCGAATAACTCGACGAATGCATCATGGACTAAGTTCTTCTTCAAAAGCTTTTTTTAAGGATGGATGATGGCGGGCGGCTCCAGGAGAAAAGGGGAGGGGGAGGGGGGGGGGGGGGAAGTGCAGTACACGGCGCGATGCGGGCAGTGATACGAAATGATAGCCCTGTGCCGTACTGATTACAGGCTGCCTGCACCATTGGAAAACCCACTCACGGGTCACACCGATCTACGAATCATACGACACGCTGCACAACTCTTGGCAACAACGCGTCGAAGATCAAACGGTGGTTCACGCAGGGTTGTAGTAGCCATACCGCAGGTTGGCTTGTGTCGAGTATTTTGACGGGAGACACCATTTGACATGACCGGCCACCGATCGGTTCGGCGTTGTGGCAAGTTCCAGTACCAACACCTGCGCCTGACACCTGCAGTTCTGGCCAAACGTCACGAACGACAAGACCGGCGTATCTGATTTACCATATGGCAGTAGAGTGCAGTTTCTAGGCCTCGTTGTGATGTTAACTCCTTCTAAGGAGGACTAAGCATCTTCTTCTCAGCCCGGACTCAACAGTTCCGCAGGACAGTCACATTGCACAGTGTCCCTTCTAATGCAGTCTGTTCGTTCATCTCTCCCTAATGTATGACGCGGAAAATGGTCACTCTTACTGGGTCCGGCACGCTGGACCGATATCTCGCCACAGAACTGGCCAACACCAGGAGAGAAACCGCGCCGAACGGTCCATCGAAGATGCTGCCGGCATCGTCTTGCTGGTCTTTTCAGTCTTCCCAGATCTCAAATCCCGCTACACGTGGCTTACACTTGTGTATTAATCATTCATCGAAGCTCGGAAGGCGAAGGTTTTTGGATGTACAAGAGATTGAAATGATAATCCCGTTTCAAATACATTTATTTATTAATAATTCCTGAGAATTCGACGAAGCGCAAAAGAGCAACGTATTTTGGCCGGGTTTTCTTCGAAGGACAATCATCAATTCAATCATGTAGGGTGTGGGGATGCTCCTTCGGCGTGTGTCACAGTTCGATGGAAATTGATCCACTCGCATTGAAACTGAATCCGCATCAATACATAAATGTATCTCGAATTCGCAAAAAAAAAAAGAACTTTGATTTTCAAGACCCGGCAGATATTAAAAGCGGATCCCGTGTGCTTTCATGCGGAACTTCGAGCCGGTGCCCTCTTGTACCTTATTAGAAATGCAGGCCTTGGAGCCGACGATTTTCGGTAGTGACAAGGGACAGTTTTTGCGGGGGAGGAGAGAGGATGGAGGATATACTTTCACCGGCGACTAATGCTAACAGGCTACTTACATTTTTATGCTCCGATGCCAGCACGTCCCACATGGAGGCCACGATTTTGGAAACTTCGCCGAACGACGCGTTCGGATTTTGGCCTTTGATAGCTGCCTGGGTGTCGCGGAAGAACAGCGCGTAGGCAGATACGGGTCTAGTGGTGGGGGAGAAAAGAAATCCGAGGGAAGCGGGGGCGGTGGAGGTGGAGGAGAAAATTAGGATTAGAAGCAGCGGCAGATGAAACGGGATTATGCAGGGCCTCTGCCGTAGCAATCGTTATCCGGTCCGGGATCAGTTTTGCGCCCAGCTTCACGCGCCTTTTATGAGTTGTCAAAAATGTTCGACACTGATAAACTGATGTACCCGTGGCACGATTGCTGCTACATCCAGCTGTCTAGCATTTATCGGAGATGGTATGTTCACACTGAGGCAGAACAGGTGGAGTTTGTTTGTTTTGTTTTTTTTTCGTTTTTTCGTACGTCGTATGGTGATCCGAAATTCGCTCTGCGACACGTCAAAATGCGTGTAGAAAAAACGTTTAAAAAAACCAAACTGGCCGGCCGCCCGGAAACTTACTTCTGTGGCTCGTTGGGGTCGCGCTTTTTCTTTTTCTTCGTCACCTTCGGCTTCTTCGCGGCGGCAGCCGACGTCTTCATGTTGCCGGCACTGGTCAGCGCATCCTCCCCGTAGGATGGCTCGGACGAGGGACGCTTCAGTGCGTTTGCCTGCACCAGGGGGGTAACAAAACAAAAGGTGTTACTCGAATAATCTACCGAGGCCGAGGGGCCCCAGCTTCCTTATCACTATGCCACGTCCGCGGTTGGATTCTCGTCACCGACACATGTCCGTCGGAAGGCCCCCTTACCGGAATCGTGTCGTCACTGTCGTCGCTGGTGGTTCCGTTCTCGGTGCCCTGGCCGGTCCCGTTCTGTGGCGGCGAGCGGCCGATGAAGTTGAGCGCATTTCCGGGCACAAGCTGCTGCTGCTGCTGCTGCTGCTGCTGCTGCTGCTGCTGCTGCTGCTGCTGCTGCTGCTGCTGGTGCTGCTGAGGAGACAACTGTTGCTGCTGGGTGGGGGCCACCATCGACGGGGACTGCTGCGGCGGTTGCATGACGTGTAGTGTGGGATTGTTGTTCGGACTAGCGTTCAGCTGATGATATGTCGGCTGGTTCGGTGACTGTAGCGTGTAGGGACTGCACAGGCGGCAACGAACCGAAAAAGCAGAAGGGAAAAAAATAACCACGCATTAAACCTGCGATTCCGTTCGGTGTCGGTTCCTCCCCTCCGAAAGGGGGGGGTCACGTCTCCATATATTCTTCTTCTGTCTGCGTTCCAGTAGAAATACTATTCGTGTACTATTATTAGCACTATCGGTTAAGGTTCGTGACACTGAAGCTGAGATGCAACAACATTACGCCGATGTCGTTCCAAAGCTGTGGATCTCTGGCTGTTAAGTTCGAACGAGTGTCCCACGCTGACTGCTGCTGAAGGAGATAACTTTCAATAGTTTGCAGAACCCGATGAAAAAAGTGAACTTAACATCGGGTTACGTAGCATTTGTTCAGCTGTTCTTTTTTCTCTCTCCCCGATTGATTTGGGCTTCGAAAGTTCGATTTTCATTACACGGTTCGGCTGCACACGTAAATGGCGTTAACAATATTTGCAAACATTTGGATATACCTTTGTTCAATCTGTCAAGTCGTACCCGGCGGCAAAGCTAAACAAACGGTGATAAAGGTTTGTTGTGCTAGGTTTGTGCCCCTCCCCCTGGGGCACGCTTGCAAGAAAAATCACACCAAATATTTCCCCATTGGAAGATAATCTTCCATTTCAACCATAAAAACTATTATCCGTTTATTCTTCTCGGTTCCTGTGCTATTTCTACTCCTAGCATCCACTGAACGTTGTTGGATGACGTAGTTTCTCAACACAGAAAGTGACATGTATATGTTTGCGTGAAAAGCGCTCTATTAATAAGCTTCCTACTGATACGCAATGTAATTCTTTAAACAGTTTTCCGGAGGTCCTTGTCGAGTAGCTCAACTATTTTCACAACGCCAGCATTTAAATGATGAAGGACAACGGACTTTCGATCGGTACGGGTACTAGCGAGCTAGGCAACAACAAGACTGGAAGGATCCACCACCTCCGCGAAGTTTAATATTAGTATTCTCGAAATTTTATATTAGTATTCCATTATGCGACGCTGATTTGCGTAAACAATATGCATATGTAAAACCGAGCGCTATTTCTGCGATGCGGCTGCCGGTGGGGCGGCAAGAGAAAAAAAAAACACGGCGCTGGACACATTTTCCACTCATTTGAACAGCGATAAGTACCGGCGGGCTTCGATAGGAAGTGGCCCTCGGTTGCCATCGGCTTATAAGCGGGGCAGGAAGAAGCATCGAATAATTGGCGAATAATGCTGTCACTCATAGCTGCCAGGCATCCGGAGCCGAAAAATAGATAGATGTCCGGGCGCTTATCACCATGGCATTGGCGAGGACAACGCTAGCCAGGCAGCGCAAGACGACGGACCGAAGAAGGCGCCTCCGGGCGCAGGACGCACGATGTGTAACATCGCCGGAGCCGATTCGAGCGGTGTACCAAGAAAACTCCCGCCACCCTTCTTTGCTGGAGAACGGAGCTCTAGGTATAACTCGGCATCAGGTTGCCGTTGAAGATGCTGCAGCGGGCCCGGGCCGCTATTTCTGGCTAGTTGTTTACAGCTTCTTCGTCGTCAATGCCACGCTATTGCAAGTCCCGGGCCCGGTCGGTTGTGATGGGTTGTTTTTTCCTTGCGCAAATAGGCGGAAAAGCGATTCACCCGAAGAGGGGCGCGCGCCCAGGCTGGGGATGAATAATGCTAGAATCTACTGCCAACTGTTCCGGCTGACCGGGCGTAGGCTCGTTGGCGTCAAACCCATCCATCTAGCACAAATATTCACATGCTCAACGAACCCTATCCATCTAGTGCGCCTCTTGCCCATGGTTACCTGTGATGGTTCAGATCCTGATGCCATTGGGCGTAGCTGGGCTGCTGCTGCTGATCATGTATCATTCCCACCATATGGCTCGGTTGCTGCTGGGAGCTGCTGTGCATCTGATACTGCTGTTGCTGCGCCTGCTGGCTCTGCTGGTGCTGATGCTGCTGGTGCTGCTGGTGATGCTGCTGCTGCTGCTGCTGCTGCTGTTGATGCTGCTGGTGTGGCTGCGACAGGTGGTTGTTCATCGACTGGATGTCGAACTCATCATCCCCGAAGGACGGCGTGTGGAAAGTCTGTGGATAGGTAAACGAATCGAAATCAATATCATCGGCTAATGATGTTTTTTTTTTCTTGGATTATTCCACAAACAGAGTACAGAAGGAAGGGGACACAGGGAGCCTGACTGCTTTGGCAAACGAAACTGCAATATGATACACTGGCAAGAGATCTGCCCGAGGCAGAGATGGACCGTTGCCCATGGTTACAGGGTTTCTCACTGCAGTAGGCAAACGGCCTGGATGTTCCAGACATAAGGCCGTATTATGAAACTCGGTTCAAGTTTGAGAGCTCACGAATTTAGACGCGAATTCGTCAAACATTTCTCCGATATTATTTTCTGGCGGAAAGTGCAGCTACAGTAGGAAATGGTTGAGAAAATGTGTTTGATCTACATTTAAAAACAGGTAACAAATGTTTAGAAATTAATTAAAATGAGATCTAAATACTTGGCTACTTTGAATTTAAAAATTTCCTTTCAAAGTGGCGAAGCGCATGGAACAACTAAGAAATTAATTCTGCAAAGCAATGTCTAATGATTTCTAGTAATTACTTAATGAAATAGCGGAGCAAAGTATTAACCAGCCAGAAATAAGCGCACACGCTTCCTCACGGGTAGACACGGGTAGATTCCATTCATTTTTCCTTGCTTTCCCGGGTTTTACGTGTAAATTTCAGGGTAATCGTACATGGAGCGCAAAGTTTAAACTTCTAGATCTAGAAGGAGATTCAGAAAGATCCTCATTTCTTCATTTTTTTTGGTTCATTCTTCTGACTTTCACTTGGGACGCTTATTTTTGGTTTCGTTCTTTTCCTGGTTTTCGTTCTCAGCATGTACAATTATATTGAACTAGTTTTCATTTCTGATTTACCCGTTGTCATACGGGTCGCCCCGGTACCGATACAGTACCGACTCAACCCGACCAACCTTCCCCGGTAGCCCAGGGTGCTAAGCCATGGATTCTAGCCAGTCCTGTGAAGAGGCGGGAAAAGGCTTTTACCGACCGCTCACTAAACGTTATATTATATCAATTCTTTTCAAGCTGGATAACTCGGAATGAAGTGTATGCTAGGCGCAAACTGCTGTTAGAGGTTTTACAGGGGTTTATGCTGTAAATTAACACATACAGCAATGCTAATGTTAACTCTATCGACCAACGATTCCTAGGAGTATAACTGTGTGATATTTTAAAACTATAGGAGTTTTCGGGTTTTGGCTACATTTTTGGTTTTTCATGCAGTAGTAAGTAGCAACTCTGGAGCAAGGTACATAAAATTTACCATGTGGAAAATTAACCGCTTCATCAACGATGGGTGCAATGTCAGTAGATCTGTATTCAGTAACTGGTCCAGGTAGTTTCTTGAGTATATCAGTATTAATCTCGCGCACGTCGTCATTTCTCGGAGCTAGGATAGCTCCTTCTTTTAACCCTATTCTTTCATGGTATTTTTGTCGGGTATACGGATGCAACTACGGATACGCCGGCGGTAACAATCAGCCACTGGACGGAGCCGCTCATACTTTATCCATTATTGCTACTGCAACTGATGCAAATCCCGCACCCAAGCAACCCAATGGTTTGGAGTCACAGCAGTGCGTGCGGTATGCAGTTTTTAATCTTATCGAACATTTTTACGTCTTTCGTTCGTAACTATTCGTTTATCGCCCCTCAACACCCCCCCCCCCCCAAACCCCCTCCCTCTTTTTTAGAGATTGATGACGTTGAGTGGATAGATAAAAATCCATGGACCATTGCTGAGTGGAACAGGAGTACGTTTACTGCTCCTTGAAATGTCGGTCATAAAAAACAAGAAAAGAAAAAAACTACTACGCTAGTTTTAATGATCCACAATCCTCGAGCCATTCGTCGGCGCCACCACCGTCGGGGGAGGCTCCAAGAATGTGACGGAAGAACGCACCGCGTTTGTGGGAAAAGTACGGACCCCACTTATACAACGACGAAATTTTAACGATTTGAATCGACCCAGTGTCACCGGCGTCACCACGGCCAAGAGACCCGGTTTTTACCACTCCTTCGGGCAGAAACAGGAGGAAAATGCAACGCCACCCGCCATCCGTCCATCTTCCTAGCGACTCACCGTCGCACCATCTCCGGACCACCCGTCGGCCGCATCCTTTGGAGCGGAAGAAATCGCGAAGCGAACAGTAGAGCTAAGGAAAACTGACAGCTACAAGCAGCGAAAGGGTGTGGGGAAGGGCAAGGCGACGGCGCGGGCTAAGTATTCCATTTGGCAGCCTTGAAGTGTGCCTTAACTTCGCAGTATAGCATGTCCGGGCAGCTTCTATAAGACGAGTGGGAGCACTAAAAGTTGCTTCCAACTACGCAAATAAACCCTTCCATAGCCAGCGAACCAGCCAAGCTTCGGCGCCGTTTGTGCTTCCTTGGTTTCCTTCTTCCTTTTTCCCGCTGCTTGCCTACGCTTTACTGCCGGGAGATATATAGTCTGATGGTTGATTTTCTTGCACCGGGCTCGGGAAATCGAAGATATCGCAGGCCAAGATATGCTACAGGTGCGATTTGGCTACTCCAGTTTTCTGGAAGTCGCAGACGCGGAGTGCCCGCTAGTGTAGGTTCCCGCATGCCTTTTGACAATTTGTGAGCAAGGTGTCGCAGGCTAAAATGGCATAGGTACCATACAAAAGCTAGAGGGTGACCCGCTTGGGGGCAGCTGGTAAAGTTAGAGGCAACTCCATACAATACAGTTAAATTATCCATTTGAAGATGCAATAAAAAAAAAACGCATTGGCTTGGCTGATATAGTCCGCCCGTTCCCCCGCGTGTTGGATCGCCAACTAAAAAGGGAGTTCGTATAATTTAAGTTTTAATGCAGAGGAATTGTTTTCAATAATGCTACCAAGAGCAGCAAACAATTAGTCTTTTATTTTCTCTGGCCGTTTCCCTCCAGTTGGCTGTCATTCGCTTTTTCTCCTCTTGTTCTAATAATACTGATCTAGTACCAATCTTCACGAGGATCTAGTGCTAATCCGCTGACCGATGATTAGACCTTAGGGACCGTTGACAGGTATCAGTTCCCAACAAGTACCGTCTGATAATGTTCGCTCCACATCCAGCGGTTTCACAGGTTACAAATATACATCGCCACCGAACCGAGCCGCAGAAGGGAGCAGATGTCCGGGTGGTGGCCCGCGACAGCCCGCGAAAAAACGATGGAGGATATGCACACACAATCGGAGGGCCCAAGTAGGTCACTGTATACAGGCAGCGGCGTGTTGTTGTGCGTGGCTTGCACGCGCGGGCGTCCCCGGGAATGGGTTGAGGCGAAAGCCGAGAGTTCGAACAAAATGTAGCACCAGAAACAGAAGGGGTGGAAGAGAAAACCGCAAACGGAACGAAAAGAACACTTGTTTCAATTATCAACACTGACGGACGCACACACGGGCGTCTCACGTAGGAAGGTAGGCTCAGTTCGAGCCGAGAGTTGGTGGGCATATTATACTCGCCGGCTTCATATGTTTATTTTGCCCGCCGTCGTCGCCCTGTCGCCGCCGTCTTGTGCTCATGGGCATGGAGAAATATGAATTCCAAAATGTGCCCCCTGGTTTCCGACTGGGCAGGGAAACACTGATGCTCGGCCTTCGCCCTTCCTCCCGGGCTTCCTTGTAACTCCCAGTTGATAGCTGTAGCTAGTATCGCGAAAGCGAGAGCAAGCACGCCCGCTTTGATCGCGCAACCCCACTTCTGTGTACATTCGTGAACGCGTTTTTCTCGACGAAACGGAATTTCGGAAATTGGTTCTTTTTCGAGACGGTTTTTTTGTTTTTCTATGTGTGTCTGTTTGTTTGTTTGTTTGTTTGTTTGTTTCAGCAAAAAGCCCTTTGAATCGGAAGGAATCCAGCGTCAGCGAGGAAGCCGAATGAGCGGATGGGATGGAGAAGGGGGCCCGGAGCAGAGCGAGCGGAGAGGGGCCTTAGGCGCCAGTGCGTTGGAAGGGTGGGAAGTTCAGATTCTAGAGGGGGTGGGTCACACGGGTGTATGCGGGGAACAACTGGAACACCAGCGACTCCCATTGTGTAGCACCATTAACTGCAACAATCCTACACCCACCCCTCCTCAAAGACTCGTACCTACTCTGTGGGGAAGGTCGGGAGGGTTGGGGTAGGTGGGTGCGTGGGTAGGTGTTTCGAACACATTAATAGACTCTCTCATTGTATTGGACCACCGGAACAAAAGGGCCTGTGCACATAAATATGCTGCACGCATGCACACGTGAGACGATGGCGGTGGAGCACCACGGCCCCAGCATCCCACGCCAACCCTACCAGCCTTAGCCTTAGCTAGGGGGCAAAGATTGATGGGGTGCCGAAAGTGAAGCCGCTGCTAATTTGCTAGGCAGCAGAACTGCGACAGCATTGCGAATTATCACTCCGGTGCGGGTTGCCACAATCCTGGCGTAGCCAGTCGCGGGCCCTGGAAGGCCGAAAGAACGTCCCTGACACAAGGTAAGCCCGCAGGAACTTAGTAGCCCCTCGGCAGCCTGGCACACTCGCGCCATATGGTGCCGTAGTGCTTGCTCTCTCGAAACGCTCCATCCGCGAGTCAATCAAATCCCCGTCCGGCAGGTGTGGCGAGGTTACCGAAGTCACAGAGCCGCTTCTTCGCCAGACTTCACTTGACGGAAAAACCAAAAAAAAAAAAACAAGTATCCTCCTCGGAGTCCACTATATTTGGTCTCTCTCTGCCTGTTTGCAAACCACGTGCACGCATGTACGCCAGCATGGTGATACTGTCTGGCAAGTAGAAAACACACTGATAACACTTGACCCCCAGCGCCTACCATCCGGAAACAGCCGTGAGAGGGGAGTAGGACGAAGAAGAGGAGGGAAGAGAGAGGTGGAGAGGGGCACTGAACGATCCCGAAGGCCACTAAGTTGAAAATGGGATTAGAAGCAAAAAGATTAAAACTAGAATGTCCCTGACTCTACAGGGTTTTTCGTGTCGAACCGAAATTTCAAATTGTATTACGTTTGAAACCAACTCGGCCGGGAAGAAACACGAACGATATTCCCCTATCGATCAAATAATGTGAAATTTCATTTTTGATTTGGAAACCGCTGTACGCTTCCATCACCTTCAGAAACTGGTCACTAACAGTGCGCCAGGATAGATAAGATATGCAATAGATAGCCTTAATTTCCTATACCGGCAGGTTTCGGACAAAGGATTTTATCGTGCCTCAAATCGTTCAGGGCAGGCCGTCGTTCGGAAAATGCTGCTTAAAATATTTGCTGCCGCAAGATGTGTAACTATTCCCTTACTTTTAATCAGCTTCAAACAAAATCCATCTAATTCTTTTTTTCGTTTAACCTCCTTGAACTTTGAACATAAAACTCTTATGACACTTGACTCCTCTACAGTTCTCGAACGTCTGTCTTGTCCTCAATTTTATAGGCGGTCTCAACGCTCAATTTTATGTCTTGCATCCGGTTTTACAAACGCTTGTTCGGTTTCTCTCAAGCATGGTGCTGGTATTCTATTAACGTTTCTGTTCTGTTGCCGTTTAAACGCGGTTTCGTTCATATTGACTTCCTGCGGTATTCCACTCAGAGCGTCAGCGACAATGTCTGTCTTCCCCTGGCTACACTTTACTTCGTAGTCGTAATCGTCTAACTCTAATCACCAGTTTACTATTAAAATTTTTGAAGGTTGTTGTTTTATAAATGTCAGCGGCTTATGGTCAGTTATAAGGGTGCATTTATTTCCGTACAGGTACGTTCTGCATTTACGTATAGCCCAGATAATGGTTATGGCAAGTGCCTCTTTCTCGGTTGCAGAATAGTTGCCTTCTGTTTTATTTAAGGCTCTGCTTCCGTAAGTGATAGGCCTTTGTTTGTTATCTTGGATTTGGGACAAAACTGCTCCTAGTGCGTAATTGCTCACTGCATCCGTAGAAAGAAAGGCAATTCAAAGTTAGGATATGCCCACATCCGGTCAGATGATATGATTCCCTTCGGTTCGCTAAATACTTTTTGATAAAGATCGTTGCCAAAGTTTACGAGTGCATCTTTTTTCAGGCATTTGGATAATAGCTTAGTGATTTTTGAGCAATCTTGGATGAGCCTCGGATAATATCCAGTCAATCTTAACAACTGTTTCAATTGTTTTTGCGCCAATTGGCAGATGCCAATTACCAAAATTCATAAACAGTTTACCAGGATACCGATCGATGATGGTCTTTTCGTTAGATTTTCGAAAGTCTACGACGGTTCTGTTGTTTTTTTTTTCTTTCCAGAAGCGTCGGTTTTCTGTGGAACTACCCAAATTGGTGACGAATATGGGCTACTTGAGTGTATAATAATTACGTTGTCGAACATTTCTTTGATCTGCGTTTCTACTTCGGATTTAAAATGATTCGGGAAGCGGTAAGATTTGGTATACGTTGGCACGTTTTCTTTTGCAACTATTGTATGCTTGATAACACTCGTAGAAGAAAGTGTTTCACATTCTCTAGGTAGTACTTCAGAGTTCTGGAATATTATGCTTACTAAGAGCATCCTTTCTCTAACTTTAAAGGTGTTATGTCTACGGTGTCTGTCTAATCTATGGTATTTTTATCCAATATTTCGCAATTTCGTACTGGAGTTTACCAAATTGTTTACATGTAAGACACACATCTTCGTTTATGTTTCCATTGCGGGGTGTTCTCGATGAAAACTTTGAATATTGACGTTGTTTTTTTTAGTATTTTTAGACAGTATTTAAAGAATGGGATGACATTTCCATTAATATTGATATTTCCTTCCTTTCAATCGATCATCGATCATCGATCAGCGGGTTTTCGCTGCGTTAGCGAGCGTAACCGAAATAAGGATGTTTGATCGTGGCTGGAAGGAGGCGGTCCAACTGTCACTGTATCGGTAGTCCTACCCCGCCCGCCGTACAACCCGGACATTGCTCCTTCCGATTACTGTCTGTCCCGGTCGATGGAGCATGATCTGGCTGACCAGCACTTCTCCAAGCTACGCTGACGTCATCGTATGTATCTAAATGAACCGATGCATGGATGGTGGCCAAAGAGCCGTCCATGGAAAGCGGAGGAAAATATATGTTGATGCATGCAATAAAAAAAAAACGCATTGTTCACACGAATGCGTCACCAATGTCGATTTAAAACGGAACGAACTTATTCATACTCCTGATAGCCACAGAAGTAGGCCTCATGCGCGTGCGATTAGCTTAGAAGGATCCACAATCTGCCATTCCAAAAAGGCAACAGAGGCTGCGGGGGGGGGGGGGGGGGGGGGGGGGGGGGGGGGGGGGGGGGGGGGGGGGGGGGGGGGGGGGGGGGGGGGGGG
>JAOEFI010015570.1:0-12737 GCA_034621735.1 Anopheles plumbeus | reverse complement strand
TCCCACCTCACCAATTGAGGAAATGGTTTGCCCACAACAATTTGATGCGTACGAAGAAGAACAAAACCTGAAAAAAAGCTCCACATTTCGTTTCTTTCAGGATGGTTAATGTGGCATGCAAAGGACGAAGAAGGAAAAAAAAAACGGTGAACTGAGATTTTTGCGTGATTTTCGTTCGGGGTTTTTATTGAGGTTTCTTTTTGGTGGTGGCTGTTCTTCGCCTACTTTCGACGAACAAAGTACCTCAGAAATGCCCTGGGAGGTGCGCACAAGGACACATTCGCAGCCGTTTTCATCCGAGACCCTCGAGGGGGATCATCTGTTCTCGTGAGTCCTTCCCATTTCGTCACCGAGGACGGCGCAACGCTTTGTACTCGTTTTTTCGGCGCTTTTCGCCCGGCTATTGTAATCGTTCTGGGTCCCCGCGCCAGTACTTTTTCACAATAACATTCCCCCCCCCCCCCGTCCCCCCTCCCAGCCCGCTAGCTGTTGTGGTAGAATTTTTCTTTCCATCCCATGTTGCCGGGGGGATGGATGCGAGCGAGTTTTGTTACAACACTTTCACAATGGCCGTGACGCCGGTGGTTTTTCGCCACAAAACGATGCACGCAGTACGAGAAGGGTGGAACGGACGGGCACGAAACTTCCTTCCGCCCACTTTTTTTCTTTGGTTTTTTTTATTTTTGAATGCGAATTGTCAGCCCAGGAAAAGCGTGACAAAAAAGGTAGTCTTCTCGCCGAGAGACGTGTGTGAAAAGCGAGGAAATGATGTGGAATATTCCATTCTCCATCCGCCCGTTTCTTTCCCTTCTGTGCAGCCCCCACCCTTCGCCCAATCAAACCAGCCAGCCAGCCAGCCTTCCTTCTTTCAGGCGTGTGTTCCGGTGTGGTCGGGTCACAAAGTTCTAGTACACACCGATGGCACATAAAACGGAATGGTTGTATTACATTATGTTTTATATTATGTCAATATCCGCCAAACACACACAAACACACACGTACACACACTACGGGAATTCGCGTGCGGAATTCGCGTGCAGCTAAATTATATCTCCGCCACAGACAACGTCCTGTTTTCCTGCTCTAGCGTTAATGAGGGAAAGGAAGTTGGGAAGTTCCGGGAGGGATGGTGGGAAAACCGGTGGAACCAGTTTCGCGCCCAAGCGCACTTTTTCCGCATATCCGGATGCGGGTGTTTTACTTTAACTCTGGTGGAGCCGCTTCCACCCAATTCAGCGCTCCAGGGGGCGCTTTATTTCCCTTTTCCCTTTTTCTTTTTGCTCAACAAGAAGTACGCGACCGGTAATGCGATTTGATGGTGTTCTATTCTCATGTCTTTCAAATGAAATTGATGTGTGTGTGAATTTTCCCTACGCCGGAATAATCTCGGTGGGCTACTTCCGTTCTGGGGCGCGGGGTGGTGTGACAAGCCAAGGGCGCCAAACCAGAACCGATTTACTGCCGGAGGATTTTGTGGGACTTTGCCAAACGCTGCCAAAGATTGTCGTTTTCGTCGAATTCAGTCGAGTGTTCCTCTTTTTTTTTTTGTGGTAGAGGATTTGCGGAGAAAGGACTCTAAACTAGCTCAACCTCGACACCGTTGGAAGGTTGATGGTTGAACAGGAATGAAATGTGTTTTAAATGATGACATTTGAGTTACAGGAACAGTTATAAATACTGTTTCCCCGAAGACTGATGTCACATTTTCCAAACTACTTACTTCATCACCTCCTTCCACACAGAATTGTAGAATCGTCTGTCAGCCATTAAAACAACAACCCATTCCATACGGGCAGAAGAAGATGGACGATACAACATACCTAACTGTTGTAAAAAGGATTACAGTGAGCAACACTCAAATCCTTGTTTACAGCTCTAATTTACATCTGGCAACTGACAGACGGACCTGTCAAATCCCGTAACGAAAGATGTTCAGTTTCCTGGTTATACCCCGGGTAAATGTTGTAAATAAACCCAGGGTGACGATGATGAAATCCATACCAAGTTTTTCGATTGTCGACAACAAACGACAACAAGACAACAATAAAAAAAAAAGTATCGAGAAGAAGCGCAAAAAATCGCAAAAGAACCCATTATTGTGTTTTATGTGCGGTTTTGTGCTACCGCTTTGTCTCGTCTAAAAAAAGAAGATGATTTACCCAAGCAGATAAAACTATCTTCCGTAAACAATCCACCCTAAACACAGACACACACACACACACACACATAGCCACATACACAAAAGTCATGGTTTATAGAGATAAGAAAACAAAACAAAGATTTCGCGCACGGCTGATGGGCAGCAGCATGATGGTGAATAGTTTTTCCGGTGCTTTGTTCCCAACTAGCGGTATCATTTTCCTCCCGCCGGATCCACCCACCCACCCACCCCGGTCGCAGTCCGCACACTTGTTGTTGCATCATCTCCGCGCAGATAAAGGGAACCGGTCGCAATTACCGCGTACCCATACCGGCCGGAGACAAACAAACAAACAAACAAACACCGGTGTGATGACAATATTTTGCCACCGCCACCGCGATGACTTGCAGCTAGCCACCACAACCCCTTCGGGCGACCTTCAGATCAGGCGCTGCGGGGAACAACAGAACCAGCTTCGAAGCGCCGTAATATCGCGTTCCGGAAGACACGGCAGACTGGAGAGAAGAACAAAATCAACGCCGAGGCGGGCTGGCGACGGGAGAGGTCGAGTGGCAGAACACGTCGCCGTGGGACGTGGGGTACAGCGTGAAATCCCTTCCCCTTCCACCCCACTCCGACAGCCTGCGACGGGTTGCGCGAGAGGAAGATAAATGAGTTTGGTATGTAAACAACGTGATTTCAACACAAGTCTTCTCTGTGTCCTATCGGCAGCGAAAGCTGCTTCTCAGCGGAGCATGAAATAGTGTTTTCTCCGCCGTCCCTCATCGTCGTCCTCGGCGTCGCCGTCTTCACTCCGGTCTCCGGAACCCGCACGGTTGGGAAAGTGTCTAAAAATAAATGTGCACCTCTCCCGCACAAGTGGATGATGACAATTTTTGCCGCTTGCCTTAGAGTTTTTCCGTTCCGTTTTGGAGTGACCTGGCGTCCCCTGGTTCTATGTGTTATCTGTGTGTGTGTACGTTCGACCCAACGCGACGAGGATGCGCTTCCCCGAAATGGAATGAAATGCAAAGCAAACACTGCATCACCGAAAGGAGAAGCGAAACGATGGGTTCAGCCATTGTTGGGACGCTGTGTTCCTCTCTCGATGATTACCATACTAACGACCACAAAAAAAGAGCGGCTTTTCGTGAAAATTGGCACTCAACTTCGGATTTTGTTTGATTGAATATTCAGCGTTCGAGTGAACTACACAAATTGAAGAATGTGGTTAGGGCATTCCAAAACAGCTCGACTTTTTAAACAGATCCTTTTTTACCCCACGATTCAGAGAGGATCAACATATTTTCAGGCGAACGGCTATGGAGCAGCTAGCATTCTGTGCTACAGTTTTTCTTTGTTCGAACCGGCATGGATCTAATGTCAGAAAAATGTCATCGAAAAATATTTCATCCCTAATGACACAGCTACAGCCGAAGCTATGCAGTCAAATTAATTTTTTTTTCTGTCTCGATCAGGTATTTAATTTTTTGTAATATTATGATATCGCAATAGCATGGACTTCAAATAATGTACAGATTTTTACACCACCACCCGGTTTTCACAGAAGTTGTAAAATACCTACAGCAGACCAGCTCATAACCAAACTGTGCCACAGGTGCGGGTAAAAAAATGCCTCACTCACACACAACATAACATAAATTCGTATTCATCCCTGTATCGATCCTTTCCCACAACATTCCGAAAACCCGTTATGAAGAGCGTCCTTTGAAACATGGTACCGAAGTGTTGGAGCAACTATTAAACTGCGAGCTGGATGCATGAAGTTTTCGATTAAAATAGGGTTAGCCTGTTTGGGTTATTAATAGTTTAACTTAATCTGATGTTAAACGGTATTGTCGGAATCGGAGATCCATCCGTCATTCAAGAAAGGAGTTACCTGGATCGGTCAGCCTTAGTCGCTAGAGAAATTTATCCCCGACTCGGCGGTGGAAACAATTGGTGGGGGGGGGGTGGCATCTTTTACATGTCAGTCTAAATCATGGCATACGCCGACGTTGACATAGACATCCCTGGTAAAAGGCTTTCCCACGTAGCAGAAGCCTAGCACAGGGATCGAACAAGCGTCCCAAATCAACAAGCGTCACAAAACCCAAAATGGGGTTGGCATCATTAGGGTGGGCTCCACCAACATTTAGGCTGGATCCTCCGGCAGGTGTGACGTACAAGTGGGAGAAGTGAACGCTCTTTTGAAGTCGTCTAAAATTTCACCCCGCTTGGGTCAAAGGTCAGCAACGACAATAACATCGATGATGAAATTCGCACAAGGGTCCTGACAGTCGACCGGGCACACCTTGAGTCTGTGGAAACTACTCCACTCAAGATACCGGTCAAGACGGCCGCCTGGGTCTATGTAAGACATGGACTCTTTCCAAAGCTGACGAAGCCCTCTTCGAAGGATTTAGAAAGAAGAATACTCAGAAGGAAAGACTATGTACTATGAAGGAGATGTTGTAACAACGAACTCTGCAAGCTATATACGATCGATCTCGACGTTTTACTGTTTTTCCTATTTTGCCCTACTTTACTCATTGTTACTAGAACTGTTTTTCCTAATTGTCGAGAATTCTAACGGCAGCTAGATGCAGGCACCGGTTACACCGTCTCGATATCGCTCGCCGTAAAATCTGTGTTTGGTGGAACTTAATTTTCCACTCCATTACTTCCACGACAAACACACACCGCGGTGAATGGGCCATAATTTATTACCGCCCGGTAATACCAGCCAGTTGGCCAACAGTGCCAACAATAACTACGGCCAGTAATATGAGGCAAAGGAATCGATCGTGCTGGAACTTGGACCTTTGCCCGGCTGCTCCGGCTGGTTTCGGAAAACTGAGCGTTCCGCTAAGTGGCGTTTGGTGGGGAAGTTTGGTTTGCGTTCCGCCGTCCCAGTTTCCTGGTGATGAACATAAATTGTTCCATCTACGGTGCGCGGCCGAGATTTGCTTTTCCCGATAACAAAGTCCGAATAGGTATACATTTACGTCCCACACATAATATAGTACGGCTGTACAGGTGCTGCTTTGAAGCGTCCACGAAACGTCCCGGGGAAAAAAAAAGGGAAACGGACACACGTACCACCACGCTTTTCCGAGCAAAATTTTTCGTTCCGTTTGTCGAGAACCGAAAACCTCCTCCTCCTGCCGATGGACGCCGATATAAAACGGAACCGGTACAAACACGAAGGTCGTTAGTGAGGGAATGGTTAGTGTTTTCGGAATGATTTGAAGGAGTTTTATACCCCGTTCGGAAAGCGACTACCACAGCCCGTTACTCTAACGTTGTGTGTGTGTGTGTGTGTGTTCGGGCAGTGAAGGATAAAAGCAGCTTAAGCCGGGAAACATTGGGGCACACCTCGCCACCATCGTCCGTCGACGTCCTTGTGGCCGAAGGTCAACAACTTTGAGTGGTCACTAGAGAGAACCGAAAACCTCCTCCTCCTGCCGATGGACGCCGATATAAAACGGAACCGGTACAAACACGAAGGTCGTTAGTGAGGGAATGGTTAGTGTTTTCGGAATGATTTGAAGGAGTTTTATACCCCGTTCGGAAAGCGACTACCACAGCCCGTTACTCTAACGTTGTGTGTGTGTGTGTGTGTGTTCGGGCAGTGAAGGATAAAAGCAGCTTAAGCCGGGAAACATTGGGGCACACCTCGCCACCATCGTCCGTCGACGTCCTTGTGGCCGAAGGTCAACAACTTTGAGTGGTCACTAGAGAGACCGTTCGGCGCTTTCCACCGGTGCCAGAGTATGTGCGAGATGGCGCACAACACAATTCGGGAGTCTTTCGGGCGCCGGAAAAGGGGGTGGGTCAGTCAGTTTTCCACCTCGACACGACTCGAGGATGCGACAAATAAAACTATTGATTTTCACGTCTCTCCTACCCTCTCACCTACACTTTCTCTCTCTCTCTCTCTCTCTCTCTCTCTCTCTCGCTCTCTGTCCGCCAGGGAATTTCCAGGGTCAGCCAAACTGGGCGGACAAAGGGGACAGAGGCACACGGAGAAAAACGCTCCGAATCCCTCTGAGGGACTAGTTGTGTTCGTTTGTGGAAAAAAGGAAATCGTGTCCAGGTCCGAGTGAATGACGACGATGGCAGAGAATGGAAGGACATTAGTGGCCTTTTATTTCTTTTCTTTTTTCGTATTTAAACGGTAACTATGGCCCGGTTTGAATCTGCCATTTTCCTACGAAACGCCATTCCATCCGACGTGCAATTCCTGCGAGATGATAGGCCTCGGTCGGGTCCGAACCGTAGCTGAATGGAAAGCAGATTGCCCCCTGACACATCGAGCTACAGCTTCTGGGAAAGTTGCCGAACAGACCGTGGTTCGGAAAATTTTACTTTTTTCCACAACCAACCGTCGTAACAAAGTGAAGGGTATTTTTGAATTAGTTTTATTTACTGTTCAGTTATCTCCTTTTCCGGCGCTCCAATGGGCTAAGGGCTAACAACAGCCGACCCGTCGTCTAGCCTCCTGGGTCACGTACGTCGATTTGCATTTTCCCAAGCAAAGCCAAGCAAAAAAAAAATACCTTCGATACAGTCAAGAAAGTGAGAGGGAAGTAAGAAAAAAAAAACCACCCGGCAGGACAAACACAATTTCACGGTTAGACCAACCACCACCACCCACCCACCCACCCCCTACCTATGCGACACCGGCGCTACTTTGGTATTCAAAGCGGATAAAAAAGACGGATGAAAGAAGCCTTCGTTAGGACGCGTGTGAAAATGTGAAGAAAGCGAGGCTTCAATTTTTAATGACGATTTGGAGAAAGATTACGAACGAGAGAAGCCTATTTCAATGGCATTGACTGCAAAATGAAGCGGGACAGAGAGCATTAGAGGGAGTTTTCCAGCATAATGTTCAATTGTAGTTATAAAATTTGTGATCCAATCGAAGATAGAACCCCAGAAGAAAGCTCTTTCAATAATGCGGTGGCCGAAAATCTCACAATCAAAACGGAAATTATGTAAAGGAATCGTGTCTTTGAAAACACGTTTCGGACCGATGGCGTTGAAAACACATCCGTGGGGTAAGGTTGTGTGTGTGTGTGTGTGGCTGATGAATGGCACGAAATTATATGTACATCTTCCTTTTATGCACACGCGCAATCTTCCGCCAAAATGCCGATGCCGATGAACGAATGAATTAATTTTTCCCACCTCCACACCTCCTCCTATCGGCGGCCCACCGGCTGGGCGCACGTGGAAAACAATTATTGTCTCTTTGCTCGGGTGGGGTTTCCCGTCGTCCCGACGACCCCACCCCGCGAGTGCGCACAACCCCAAGCGGCATTTGGTTCACTGCGGCTTCGTCCTGTCCGTGTATTCGGAACAAAAAAACTCGTGGAGGAAAGGAAGAAAGGAAGGCCGCAAAAGAAAATTGGCTGCTATCAATGTGGTGTGATGGAGTGTAACAGCCAATTACTGGCGCTTTTTTATGCCACGGCCGCCGGCAGCGATGCGACGTGGCGGGGGCCTCCACCGCGGGAGCAAATCGAATTATATTTCGAATCAATTTACCTTTTTTTTTTTTACGGGTCACCCACACCAGCAACCAACGCAGGCCAGGACGCGGAAGGCGACAGGCGACAGGTAGGCAAAAAGGGCCGGAATCGAGCGCTGAAAAAGGCAGCCAGCCAGCGTGCCAGGGAGTTGATCGCTTTTCGTTATCGAGAGGGAAAACTCGGCTAAAACCCACGCCCCAGGACGGTGTGTTCGCCCTCGAGCCGCCGTGCTGGAAAACCGAAGCAACGTTCACTGGGTCCACCCACGGACTCCTTCCTCTGTCCCAACGCTGGTCCCGCTCATCTTCATCGCCGCCACAGCCCACCTGCGCGCGTGATACTGACAGGGCAGGGGATGTTGGAGATCCTCCCACTCAAAAAAAGAAAATAAGAAAAAGAACCCCAAAAGAATACACCGGGCATGCCAGTGAGCGGCATCATCGCCGGGGCCATTAAAAACAATTACACGACAAAGGGGTGAGCCGAAAAATTAAATTAAATGAACAAGAAATTCCAAAACAAAACCGGGTGAAGACAAAAAAAACACACGGGGTAGAGATCCCACTTTTGGGTGGGGACGGTGCGGAAAGGACACCCTCCCCCGCAAAAGGGAGGCGATTTTCCGGTCGCTCGGTTTTTGAGTGTGTGTTTGTGTGTGTGTGGGCCTCGTAACGACGGTAACACAGATTCGAAACCCGGCTCGCTTCGGACGGCCCAGCGCAAAGCCGGCTTTGGAGCTAAGCGCCTCAGCCGGGAGCATCCTTTTTTACGACATCCTTTTCTGGCCGGTGGGGGCAAAGGGATAGAGGTGTGCTTTTTTTTGTCGTCGTTCTTTGCTAAATGTCCGGCCTCCGGGAGGACACCACGACTGCAAATTACCAACCATAACTTTCGCTGGCCGGCGCGCTCCGTTTTGTGATCCGCCCGGGAAACCACCGCCGGCCCGGAGTGTCCTTTCATCTCTGCGCTGCGCTGGGGGGGGTCTTACCTGTCAAAGACGAAAAAAGGGCGAAGGAGAAATTCGTTATTAATTGACGTTTAATTGAAATTTACATTCCCAATTTCTACGCCGAAAGAGAAATAATATTGCGACAGTTGTCCCGTGCGCCGTTGGAAAAACCGAACCGAAACGAAACACCCGCCGGTGTGGTGGTAGTGAATGGGAAATAAATTTAGCCCCATTTTTCACATTGAACCGTGTGGTGCTTTTGTGTTTTGAGTTTGCCTTCGAAAATAAATCAAATCGCTCGGAGCTCGTAAGATGGAACGCCTCAGGTACAACATCGTAACGTTCCGGGGCAGCTTTTCGCGATATCGAGACCAGAATTACAGCTAATAAAACGTTAATTGAAAATCGAAAAGTCAATTACAACTCGGCGTTTCTAAAGGAAACAACAAACTCGACGTCGATCTTGACATCAATTTAATGCTCCATCTTCTAGAAATACCGTCCCTCCAAAAGCAGGCTGAAACTGTTTGACTTTTGCTCCTGAATGTTTCATTAGTTTCTATCGAATGATTGCGCAACGAAACCACAACAAATATAAGATGTACATTCCAGGGGTAGCCCTCAGATAGCCCTCAATATGTTTCTAAACTGTTGATCGGTGTCTAAGAAAGTGTCTTTCTGCAACTCCATCCAACAATTTCAACACTCATTTGTTATTGCTTTTGGTATTGTGAGAAGAAAACTCGTGAGTTTCGTACGGAAATTCGCAACTTCAATTCTAAGACGTGAATGTAATACATCCGCCTAGGTTTACTTATCTTCACTTCATTCTGATACACACACATTTAGGAACCTTTTCGAACCTTTCCGAGAACTCGCCCCCCCGCGTTTGGGGGGCGTATGACAGAATCAACTTCTCCAAATAAAACCCCCATTTGTGTTTGTTTCGCCTCGTCCTTAAACCCCTTTGCATTCGACGGAGAAAGCCCAGCCCAGCAGCACATTAATCCTATTACGTTCTGGCATCGTTTCCGTTCGTTTCGCTCCGTTACAACATGCACCAGCCGCCACAATCCATATGAAGCTATTGATCATCAATATTTGCGATAGAAAGGACACCCGGAAGCGGATGTTCGGAGCTATCAAGGGGCCGGGCTGGAAGATGACGCAACGGAGATACCGTTCGGCAAACAAACCGTAGGAACGGGGCGACACGGGTAGGGATGCGCAAATGTGTGCCCCAAATGGTATTGTTGGAGAGGTCGTTAGTCGTCGTCCGTCTCCGTTGAAAAATAACCAAAGGGAAAGAAAGAAAGAGAGAGAGAGAGAGAGAGAGAGAGAGAGAGAGAGAGAAAGGGATAGAAAAGCCCACATCTCCCTGGTGGCGGTCTCTCGGTAATGATCCGGCACGACTACATGCCCTCCTTTCAAGGCGAGGCCGAGATGTTGATGACGACACTTTCAAGACGGCAACACCGGCAGCTTCCAGTACACACGCATCGTCACCGAACCATCACCACCACCACCCACCACCCACCACCGCCAGCACACGTGTTGTGTTTATTTGTTTTAATTGCAATCCTTACAACACTAGCGGGCAACGGAAAAGACCCCGACCACACACCACTGCAACACACACACACACACACACACAAGACCGGAGGACGCTGCTGCTGCTGCTGAAAACCCGGCCACAATTCAACTCTTTGGCGTGCTGGCTGGCGTATCGCCTAATGAAGTGGTAAACAGTTGCAACCGAGGCAGCAAACGAGCCAGCGCACGCATCTTCCAACACACGGATGCGCCAAGTGCACGGGTGCAGCTTCACAGAAGGCACACACACACACACACACACACACAGTGTGGATAATAGGCAAACACTACTGGTGAGAGTTATGTGGGATTATAGGACATGTGTACAAACGTGTGCTGCAGCTGGCAAAACGGCACGACGGTAGAAATTATATTGTTTCATTAGTAACTGCTTGCTTTGTAGGCTTGCTTACGTTGTGCCAACCACCGGTGGAAAACTGCCACCGTCGGTTGTTGTAAGCATCCAATAGAGTGACGGAAACATGTACCGGAAAACTAGTTGTGCAACTGTTTATTAAAAACTATTGGCGCTAATGACGGCAGCAAACCCTGTGAGATTTGCTGGGAAAGCCCCAGGCAGCGAAAAACTCCGCAGGTGTACTCAGCTGTTCACCACCACAAACAAAGCCCGAGAAAAGACAGACCCGTCGTCACGCGTCAAGCAAGAATTCCATCGAACCGCTGGGAAAGCTGAAGAATTTCTTGTAAAAAGAAACACTTGGAACACAACAACTTTTAAATGTGTGACGGCTGGCTTCACACTGACGTTGGGCACAAGTACAAGGCACAAGAAACAAAGCAGAGGTCGCAAAAACTGAGTACGCGTGCGGGAACAGGTCATAAAACCTTTCCTTTTAACGGGAAAACCCCAAATGAACTATAGAAAAAAATGGAATACTTTCCGAAACGAGCGATATTGAATCTCGTTTTATTCTCGCGACAAAAAATAATAAAATAAAAAGGGCTTCCCATCAAACACATTTTCCATCGGGGGAAATTGACACCATGCGTTAAAAAACAAAAGGATGGGGCGGCGGCGGGGCCTCCGCGGGATCATTCATTCCGATGCCGATTGTTTCCTTCGCAGTACTTTTGAATACGACTCCACTCCTTGAAACGGGAAATATGAAGTATGACTCGCTACTTCCTGCACTGTACGGTACATGACCCCCTCACAGACAAACACACACATATTTCGCACCTCCCGCGCCACAGCCGAAATGCGGAAAATTATGTGTTCACACTCTCACGGGTGTCGTGTGGAAGCATAACGTATTTTGTTTCGTTGCTTTCGTCGCGCACGGGCGCGCACCACCAATTTTCCACGATTCGCCACATTGACAGCACACCGTACCACACGCACACACACAGGGAAACCGCACCCCCCCCTGAAGCCAGCCCCCATCGCACACCCCCCAATTGTCGAAACTTAAACCGCATTTGAAAGGATTGGAAGGATTTGCGAGCTCAATGCACAGCACAAAAAGGAAACCAAAAAATGTCGGTTTCAAATCATTAGGATTAGGGGTCGTGGTCGGGAACCTCCCCCCGGCGAAAAACCATTCCTGCGACACATCCCATTCCGACACCAGCCCAATCGTTTTTCCGTTCCGCTTTTCGACAGGAGCCCGTTTTCGGTCCGTGGCGAATTGCATTCATTTTTATGTTTTGTTAAATACGTAAGCACACACATAAACGCACCCCATCGACACTGGACTGGGTGTAGAAACTGGTTAATTTTTTCCTCCCCTCGTGTAGTGTGTGTGGGCGGTTGTGTAGCGATTATCCGCGGTTAAAGGGAAATTATGGTGGAAAAAAGAGGAGAGCTTTTCACGCCGAAGAAAGGCGAAGCTTAACGGGAGTCGCGGGACTCCGGTGGGTGGTATTGAAATAGATACGACAATGAAGCAATTTTCCATCCAACGACGATGGTGATGATGAAGAGTTGACGACACGGGTGGAATTATTACGCCATAACTCCGGGATTGAAAATGGCGGATGGATCCCTGAGTACCAGCTGTACACAAAGCAAGTGGGGGTTTCCATATGTTTCCCCCTAAAGCCTCCTCCTGAATGAATTGACGTTTTTCCAACCATCGCGAACAGGGAACTCAAAATAAGAAACGTAAAAAAAGGGGAGCTGCATATATTGATATGTGGAAAATTGAGTCGTAATATTTTTCCTTTCTGCCGAATCATCATCCGATTTTCTCTCGTTCGACGCGGGAACAGATGCCGGGGAAAATCGATCGATTCTGCCCTCGGATCGAAGAGAATGATGAAGAGAATCTGTGAAAAAAAATATTTGCATTTTCCAATGACAACAAATTGGTTTCATCGTTTCGCGTCTTTTGATTGAAATTAATTATTTTTACTTTTGTTAATTGTAAAAAGTTACGTAATAGAAGGGGATCACAATAAATATACAAATAAATCACTTTACGAAAAAGAGCTTTTCCCAACGAATTTAAATAAGTAAAGGGGGTGTGGTGGGGGGGGGGGGGGGGTGCCGGTGGGA
>JAOEFI010015569.1:0-12749 GCA_034621735.1 Anopheles plumbeus | reverse complement strand
GTACTGGTACTGGGACAGGGCAAACCGTTTTCACTCGACTGACCGGTTGGCTGGACTGGACCGTGTTGGTGAAAAGACCAACGGATACTTCCGTTCCACTCCATTGTCGTCCTCGTCCTGGCTGGCTCCCATTTCGTCCTTAATCGCTTCTCTACTCCCCAAAACCAACGTTCAACGTTCCCGAGTGCTGAAAGGGTGAGAGATTGAGAGCGAGAGAGAGAGAGAGAAGGAATCGCAATGGTACACGAACGACTGCTCCTTGCTGGAGGAAATCCGAATGGGAAATTGTGTCCGAGTGATTCTATATAAATTGTTATCTTTTTATTATCATTTCCGTTTCATTTTTTTTCTTCTTCCCTTTCTCTTCGTGCCCCGCTCCCAGCACGGTTGGTATCTGAACCAGTCGTCACAAAAGAAAGTGGATCCCGGTCCTGGCGGGTGGTGGTGCCCGGAGCGCACGGGTCAGCACGGATGGTTGACTTGTGCTTTTGTGGACTTTTCTCCGGCATCCGGTGTCATCCAGTACCGGGTACCGGGATCTGTTTCGCAATTGCTCCGAACTTGTCTCCCAGCACCAGCCGGTGGACGGCGAGTGTGTTGCGCAGTGGATCGTACCAGCGCCGGGACGTGCATGAGTATGTGCTAGCTAGTTTTCTGTTTGGTTTTTCTTTTACTTGTTTGCAGATTGCGTCTATTGTTAAAAGGTTCCTCACGAGGTTTGCTTTCATTTGGTTAATGTGTGTGGAGAAATATTCCGGACAGATTTATTTAACACCAAACACCGGGCCAGCTCTCGTCCGTCCGTGCCAGCTTAAGGGGGGCCCGGTTGGTACCGGATAATGGTGTCGAGTTGGGAAAGTGCCAAAAAATTAATTAATTTGTTTGTCTGCGAACAGCCCCAGTTGTGCGGTCGTGTCGGGTCTTTGGGGTTGTGACCTGCGGGTCGGGAAAGGTCTTGCAGTTTACTGATTGTTTTGCGCTTGCAATCTCTGCATACCGGATAGTGAGACCCTTTGTCCGCTCGCAAGCAAAGAAAAGCTTTTAAATCGCCCGAAGGATTGGCCGGGCCATATGTAAAGTTCACCAGCTTTTCATGGAAGGAACGGCACCAAAACAAACACCAGCTTGTGCATCTAATCGTTACCCGTAAAACATCTTCAGGACAATTTTTGTTCAATTTCTTTTATACATTTTCACAAATGAACCGATGCAGCATCCGAACTCTATATTATTGAAATAAAATCCTGCTGCAAAATATTATTCCGATCAACTTGTTGCTTCTCTATTCCCTCCGGGATGCGGAGCAATAAATGTTCCTCCAATACCAACCAGCCGCCTCCATCGGGGAACGGCACAAACATCTTTTTCCGAGAATGCCGCATGACCTTCACGGAAAGCTATAGCTTTCCCAGGGTTTGGTTTATTGAATGCCTAATATATGCACATTTCGCTCGATCGTGTCACCCAATCCGAACGAACGGAACACCCGTTCCGAAATGTCGTCGAATTTGTTCGGGTCATCCCTATCCATTTCCACCCGGCCCGAAGTGGGGGCGATAAATTTTCCATTTCCATTGTTTGTGGCTGTAGGATGGTCTAGTACAAACGTCTTGGAGGGGGGGGGAACAAACCGGGCAAAAACACAACCACGGCCATCAGCATTACCAGAGGGGCGGTTTGCAATGCTACTGACTGGCACCCGTGCAGCTGCAGTGCTGCGTCTTGCTGCGGAGAAGGAATAAAAACAGAATCGGGGTAGAATATTTATGGTCCATATCGTTCTTCCGCTCCTTCCCGAAGCTGGGCCGTCTCCAAGGGCGGCACCCTGCAGGGGGGTCTCAACTGGCTCAACTTGCACAAGTGCACCCAAACGCCGACGAGGAATGCACCGGAGCAAAAAAAAAAAAAAAGAGCGAACCGGATCGATTTTGCTACGTTGTGCGAGTACAAAGTCGGCTATAGGCTATAGTTAACTAGCTTTTTTAGCCGCTTTGGTCCTCCGTTCTCTCTCCCTGCTCACATCGATTACCCAATCTTCCTCCCATTCTCCTTTCACTCTCGGTCTGTCTGCATGTCTGTCTTTCTAGCTTTATGGAAACTGTGGCGCTCTCGGGGCCGGTATGCACAAAATTGCGCTCATCTTCAGGCTCCTTTTTTCGAGCGCATCGGTGGGGCCCATCGGCTGCAGCGATGATGCAGCCCGGTGCAGCTGGCTCGCGTTTGGCATTCAAGCCGGGTGCAATTTATCCCAGCTTTATATTTCATGAGGTGTAAAATGAGGTTTCGTCCGTGGAATGAAAAGTATAAAGAAAACGGGTGGGGGGAAAAAAGAAAAAAAACCCGAGCGGACCAGGATTTGCGATGCGAACCACCGAAGGCAGGTTTGGTTCCGTGGTTGGAATGAGCCGCCAGTCGTTTGAGCTAGTGTTTGCCGCAACATCCCGGGAATGCTCGGGAATCCGCGCACGGGGCGAGAACAACGTTGTTTCAGGATGTTTCGAACGTTTCGAATAAACTTCCCGAACCGGGCTAAAATAAGGCAGGACACGGTCGATCTCGGGACATTGATGAATTTAATACTGTAAAGGTGAGTAGTTACCCGAATTACATTTTTCATCATAAAATATTCTGTAAAGAATTCTAAAATAAATTAATCGTAATCAAATTCATAAAATAGACTATAATATATCAAACGCCAATATAGTGATTGTGATATTCTAAGTACCTTATATCACACATTCAGTTTAAATTTCCCAAGCCATCCAAGTCCCCAAAATGGTAGCCCCAAGTCCTTGGAAAGATTTATCGAACGACCACCGAAGGATAGTCCCGCCCAAAGCCACAGCAGCGCACGATGCAATTCTTTCCCGTATGTCATCTACTTTCCGGAAGGTTCAGGGCGTTTCCAGGATTCATGGGAGCTTTTTTCCCATTTTGGAGTTCATCCCAGAGGACCCTAACAAAGATGAAAAAAAAAACTCCTCCAGCCATCGGTGGATATCACTTACCTGTACAGCGGAATTCCAGCGTTGTCTCGAAACCACAGGACCATATTGATTTTGTCTCGGTTGGACGCTAGAAGCGGACAGTAGAGTATCGCCTGATGGTCCTCGATTGCTTCCACGTCCGTTGTCTTGACTGTAGCGGGTCGAGAAGAAAAAGGAAAACAAACGGAAAGTTTCATTGCAGAGCAGGAGTTGAAAGAAGGGAAGAGCGAAAAAAAAGGTTTGCTGGTTACAGAAAAAACACGGCTTCCTTAGTGTTTTGAAAAGCTTTTTAAAACATATTTCACATAATCAGCTAAAGCCGGAGTAGTCGAGGTTGGATGACTTTCAATCAATTTTCATTCGTATCGGGGCCGTAAAAAAACGAATCCCTAAAATGTATAAAGCAATTTTATTCTCAAATCGATAAAAGCCTGAATAAACCCCGGGTGTGCCTTTCACGGTTGTTCCGAAATCACGTCGGCCACTATCCGACCAAATGCACAATCGAATAAAACGCAACAATCGTTTATATTCTAATTTTCTGCAACATTTGCAACCGCACGAACTACGGGAGCGTCGATCGTTCGATTCCGAGCGCCGGAAGAAACGGCCGACCGAACCGAAGAAGCGGACCAGCAGGGTCTCCGGCGAGAGGGAAAAAACGGTAGAATTCGACCAACATTCGGGACCTCCCAGCTCATCGTGCCAAACGAGCTGCTGCACCCTCCGGCCTCACCACCGCCCGAACGACGGACATGGGAGAAGGAAGAAAACACGAAAACAGGGGTTGTTTTTTGGTCGGAGCTACACCATATCCTTGGCCACCCTACCCCCCTACCACCGTGGCGATGCAAAATGGATGTGGATGATAAAAATAAATTTTTATAGTTCGCTATAAAACATTCCCGAGCGAACGGTGGGTGGCTGGATGGGTGGGTGGCCCAGCCATCACACGTTGGTCTTTTCGGTGCGTATGTTTTCGCATTTGGCCAGTGGCTGGCCAGCCTCGCCAACACGGGGGAGGAAGGTCCAGCATATAGTGGTGGCGATGAGGAACAATGAGTGTAAAACTGAATGGAAAAAAAAGAAGACCGGCACCCTGGAAAGTACCTTGGGCGCTCTCTTGACCGATGGTGGGGCGGAAAATGATGGAGGCGGAGACGGGCCGGACTCGAAATGGCCGTTCCAGATTTCAGTCCTTCAGTTACTGTTATTGCTGCCGACTTTCTGGGCATTCGTAGGGCGTAGGGCGTGGTGGAGACGAGGCCGAAGCAAGAACGGAACGCCCGAGATTTGAAGCGGACAGGGTACGCAAAATATGCCTCCATGGGAGAGATTGACTTTAGCTGTAATCTTTCCGCCGTGACACGGCTTTCCCAGATTCCCCACCACGAAGAGAACAGAAGAGAAGAAAATATAGAAATATCAGTGCTTCGTGCAACGGTTCTCGGCGGCGCGACGTCCGGCGCTGGGAAGGTGATTTGGGGCCGCCGTTGGACAGCATGCCGTTTATGCTTTGTTTTCCACCCTCTCCCCAAGGGGCAGTGTGGGCAACACGCCAGGAAAATGGACATGGATGGACCGCTGTTGGGCGGGGCGTTGGAGCATGGTTTTTCAATTTAATGGACTCGTTCTCGGGAGAGCCACTGATTGCGTGTTCCTTATTTACGACCCAAGCGGGCATTAAATTTTGTTTGACACAGCATTCAAAGTACTGGTATGAGTGACGGCCGGGCCGTTGGACTGTGGCCGGTGCTTTTAGCTGCCGTTCGGCGCAGACAAACACGTGCCGGGACGCGGATTATGTACTTGCCGTCAGAGGTGATCAATGTTGGGGGAAAAGAATGGTTCAAAATGAGTTGTTTGGATTCGACCATTGTTATTCGATTTCGTTGCTTCTTCTCTCACTCTCTCTTCCCCTCTCTCTCTGATGACTGATGTTCATTTTAAAATCAATTCAACCAAAACAAATTATGGCGTGTCCCTTTTCGAACACGCATGCAGCTCCAATGTTTTCTGTAATTAGAGTAGCGTGCATTCTGATTCTGAAAGGAAAAAGCAAAAACTGGTTGTAACTTGAAATTCCATAAATATCACGCAGGGAATGACAGTTTTCATTGGAGGGCTGTTTTTGAAGTGCCCCCAAAGTGCATCCCGAGTATCATCGCCGCGGCCCCGGGACAAATTTGTCCCAATTGTTTGTTTAATTTGTATGCTGTCAGCTTGAGACGGCCAGCTCCCGAACAACCCTACATCCTCTACAGTAGAGACATTCCCAGCCCCCGTGGTCGGCTTGCTTCCGTAGTTCCACGGCGGTTTTAACCGAATTAGGGGCTGGATATAATTTAATTTTCCGTTCAACTTCCCCTCAAGTCCGGCTCAAGGGGAAAAATGAGCGACCGCAGTTGTAGAGATCTTGGCTAGCGCGGGGTCGACTCGACGAAGGGCCGGACAGGACCCCGCAGTGTCTTTCCACTGCAATTAGCCGCCGGCAGCTTCCCGGCTAATAGCACCGAAACCTGCCGACGAGCCCGGAATTGTGTGCAGTCATTCGTGCTGGACGCTTTTCCTTTCCGGGGTTGTGTTGTGGCTTTTCGGGGGACGATCTAAAAACAGGAAAAAGGCCGGGGCAGACGATGACGGTGGTACTTATCGTTCTTGCCCGGCTGCTGACCGAAAACAGAAATTAATTCCGCTGCCAAATTTAGCAATACAAAAAAAAAACACTTATCCACTTATCAGCACTTATCCGAAGCGAAAAACAACGGACCTTCACAGACAGAACCGAAAACGAAGCAAATGAAAGAAGCGAATGAATAGAACGGACAAATATGTCACCCCACTTGAGAAGATTTCTCGTTGGCTTTGGCGCCCCAAAGTGAAGTGAAAGTTTGGCCTCGGCGCAAGCTTCGGTTTCAGACATTCCCACCCCCCCCCCCCACAATGAGCCCCTTCTTGTGTGGCCCCGCTGCTCGGCCGCAGCTTGATTATAGTGAAAATAAAATTTGTCTTCATTAGTGGAAAACAGGTTGATGAAAATGTCCCCCTCAAGGAAGTGGCCGGTGATTGCACTTCGCCCACCGCTGGAGTCGCTTTTATTTCCGAAGGGCATGATGTTGTTGTTGTTGGTTTCTTTTTTGTTTTTTTTTTTGTTTTTTATGCCACCCTCTTAAACACAGAAGCACAAAGGGGTTGATAATTGTTTCGAGCAACAAAGTGATTCCGAACGGTACGGAAGGCTCATTATCGGTGGGGTTTTTTCGTGGCGTAGTTTAAATGCTTTTGCCTGAATTGTCCAAAGGTCCTTGCGTTAAGGATGGGAGGATGGGTGTTTCAATAAAAGCTGCAGAGTTTGCGAGGTTTTATCGGAGTTGAATAAACCGGTTGATAATAGCTCGAAATAGAGTTTTAATGTACATAACACCATGTCATGAATATTAATAAGCAATTTGTTTCTTTAGAAATATGCTGTCGGATTCCCGCCAGCATCCCACTAACGTCTCAGTACACGTGCAAATATGCACCAACAATACCGACTGTCCTTAGCCCACGAAAGCTAAACTTTGCTTTTGGGAGAGAAAAATTCCTTGCCGAAATGTGTTTGGCCACCCTTCAAAATAGCGGAGTGGGTTACAATTTGCACATTAATCAATTTGTTTGCAAATTATGTGGAACTGCTCCTACAAGTTTTGTGTCAGTTTGGGCCTTTTTCATTACACACACGCAGACAAACAGCCCCCTTACAGGGAACCCAAAACAACAAGACTCGAGGATGTTCGCCAATATGTGGGTCACCCATTCGATCGTCTCATGAACAGGGACGGGAGTGTGTGGGCCGGTGAACCTTTACCTTTACCAAAAAAGCAATTTAATTAAAGATAATCATACCGGTGCCGTGTTTCTGTTTCGTTGTTTGATGTTTCGCGCGGCACATGCCTTTGAAATGCCAAAGCGGCAAAGGTATTGAACCAAAAAGTAAGGAACAAAAAGTACAAGAAATAAAACTGTACTGGACGGCGAACCAGCGTCGTCACCGGCGACGGAAGACGGAGTTGAAATTTGTTGATTAAAATCAGTTACCCATGGCGGAAAACGGTTCGCTGTATGGACGCTTCGGAAAAAGTCTTTCCTTCGAGTGATCTTTTGTTTTTTCTTGCCAACAGAGGAAAAGTTATTATTTATCTAAAACCAGCATTCCGATGTATGACGTTTCTTTCAATTAGCAAAGGTTACTTGAATGAAACCAGTTTTTTTTTTATTCTCGACTTCATTCATAAACGACAAGACAAATGCGCAAGGGAAACTTTCTTTCCAATCTCTTTTTTTTTTCAACAGTAAATTAAAGACACGGAAAACGTTTCGGCAATTCAATGAAAAGTGAGTCCATTAGTAATCATAACCCAACACTGGCTGGCAAACTCGGAGATAATCTATTTACAAATCTTTTTCGTCTGCAAAAATAATACGAATAGGATGAGCTTTTCCAAGAGAGCACATCCTCCCTCGTGTGCCCGATGCAATCACATCCACAGACAAGGAAACGGCCAAACTAAGACCTAATGAAATTTAAATCAGATTTCATACATGATCGTGTGCATGTGCGCTCACTTTCCGCCTCGAGAGCACCTCACTTCACTCGAGGACTGTCGGGTCTGGTTTAGGGGTCTCCGGCACGACGCGATCGGGGGGGTTTTCCCATCCCGGCTTCGCTGGCTTTCCATTCCGGGGAACCAGTCGCGCGCTTGATTGTTTCCCACACGCGCCATGTCATTGGCCGGGCGCACCGGGGAACCGCGCTTTCCCGGTTTCTGAAGTCCCCGCTGCGGCTCAACCGGCGCCCCGTTGAAGCGTGATGGCAACAGATGATGAAAGTGAAGGAAGCGGGGCAAACGCACCGGGATGGAAAACAGCCACCGAGGTCGGGTCGCTAACTAGCAGGGCGAGGTTCAGTTCAAGTTTCACTTACACTCGACTTTCCGGTGTGTTTCAAACAGTCGCCGAAGCGAGCTAAAAGAGTTTCCATACAGTTGAAGGAAGAGGGCGAAAGAAACGGCAATCGTTTCGGTTCCGGGACCGGCTCGTCCCGGCTAAGAAAGCGGGGTTAAGGAAAAGCAACAAAAAAGAGCGAACCTAATCACAGGAGCGGGTGAAAAGCGTTTGATGTGCAGAGTAGGCGCAAAAATTCGGCCCCCACACCCCTACCGCTCGCTGTCTCTGTTCCGCTCCGTGAATTCTTCTGTCTTCCAGTTGCGCCACCCGTTCCACGACAAGAAGAGTCATTATAAAAATGAGCAACGATGTAATTGCAGAATTTCCACCCGGTAGGCACGCGGGGCGCGTGCGGGAGCGCTGGAGCGCACGGCGCCAGGACGTTGCCAGGAAAAGTATTTTCTCGGTAAAGGTAAAAGATTGGAAACCGCACAGCACAACAAGCACATCACCGTCGGGGGCGAAGGCAATGGCGCGGCCACACGGTGAGTCCTTCTTGCCGGCTAGTCCTCTCCCGGGGACGGAGAGAGGGGGACAGAGAGAGAGAGAGAGTGGGGAGTTTAATGTGGGGTTTATTAGATTTCAGAAGTTCGTTACCGTTGCCGCTAATTCTTATTAAAACATTTTTCTCGTTTACAACTCATTTCCCGGGACAGGCACGCTTTCGGTAGTAGCCAGCTCACGGTACCACTCTACCTTATGTGCCACGTTTTACGGACACACCCACACACACACACACACACACAGGTGAGGGAATTATTGGGTGGGAATCGTTTTCTTCGCAGCTGTGTGAAGCTTTTGGGGTGGGTGGGCGATAGGAAAGAAAGGAATTTCGTACGATCAAAGCATTGTATTGTGGTCTGGTGGATAAGTGAGCCCGTAAACGGAATGTAATGGTATTCGTAAGCTCGTTCCATGCCATTTCCATGCGAACAGCATATATCGACATTCTGAACTCGAAGTCTAGATAAATGATTTATAAGACCTTAAAACATACTAAACCGTAATCGCTTCGTAATTCGTAATATGAATTATCCATCCTTGTGGCAGGATCGAGCATCAGTTTAAAATATGTAAAATGAATTTTTAAAGTGCTTTTCCTCTGCCTGGTATGAATCGCCACGTCATGTTCTGCTTCGAAATGAAATCGAAATTCCCGTTCGTCAGTCATCCGTTCGAAAGATGGCACAATATTAAATTTTCATAAACCGCACGCTTTGTTCCGGCTAACCTGATAAAATACCACTACCGAGCTCGTCCGACTCATCTACACATCGATTGCATTTCGAGTGGCACTTCATTTCCGACGCCTTGTGGTGCCGCAGCATCCGCAACGTGCCCCGACGGTGCGTTTCGTCTTTTTCCTCCGAGAACTCGTCGACCGGCGTCTGACTGCTCGATGGGTGGTTTGGAAATTTCATTTTCGTGATTTCGAGAGTGCATCCAGCACTCGAATTTGATTGAAATTTTGCAAGTGCGAAAAGTTTTGCATAAACGTCCAATCTGCCCGTCCCGTGTGCCCCTGTGTCAGTCGGCTCATCTGTCCTTTTGAAGCACCTCCAAGGGGTGGCAATGAAGCATCTCCGGGTGCCAGTCGGTCACGATCATTATCATAAAATATTTATAGCGACTGTAAAATCAAGATGATATTTCTACCTGAGAGCGCGTGAGAAGAAGCGGCCCCGGATTCCATCGCCCCGATCGATCGATGGGTGGATGGGCGCCTTCCTTCGGCTAGGATGTTGTAATCGTGTGGGCTAAAGGGTTTCCTGCGCGCAAATGGGTGCCGATAAATTATCGGACCGATATGTTCGTCCGTTCGGCGGCGTGTGAGTGGCACGATGCGGTAATATTATTTTACGATCGGGGCGGTGAAGCCTTTTTCCGCCCGGATGCCGATGAAACTGGGTCGTTTATCGACGTATGCGCCGTGTTTCGTGAAGTATAGCACGTTCAAAATCATCGCCTTTAACCAGGCTTTCACTGCAGTGTTCGCGAAAGAGGGTTTAAATCGGGTGTTTTTACTTTTTAAAGAATGTTGCCAACGTTGTAACGCATAATGTAAATGATAGATAGCGTTTTAAATAAATATATTCATGTATACAATATACATTACTTGTATTGCCACTTTGCGATGGAACGGAAAACACCTTGAATGGAATATATAAGAATACAAAGTACCTTTAAACAATTCAAACTAACAATGTCACCCAGTTCGATTGGCCTAACATTCCATATTTTGCATCTGGTCATTACGAAGCACCAGGCGCCTCCATTCTACGAGCTGGCCCGTTAATCTTCATTTTTTAATTAGAATTTAATTTCAAAGCTACTAATGAAAGAAAGTCGGTGGAAGCGATAGATAAACAGTCGCCAAAGATGTGGGCGAACAATAGTAGTATGCAATAATTCAATTCTATTGTCTGCCCACCTCGGCCTGCTTGCAATCAGCATCCCTAACGGTGGGGAGGGAAATCGGCCATAAGAAACCCGAAGCTGGGAAACGGTGGGTGAAAAGAGAGAACTCAGAAGCACATGTTCTATTACCGTTATTATGACCGTCTTCCACCGTTCGCCGAACCGAACATTATTATCTCCCTAATGGCCATTATGAAATCTCGATTACTTACCAAAGTTTTCCTTCTCATTGCGCGGATGCGAGCGGGCGGGTCCGACGTGCAACAGCAGTAGTTGCAGTAGCAGCAGCAGCGGTAGCCTCCGTTGAAAAGCCCCGTTCTTCTGCGGAAAAACGGACGACCGGGACTGGTGGGTAACACCCAACCGGCGGGGCGGGGACAGCCGGTAGTGGTGGGTACCGGTCCGTGACGGGCCGTCGTTGTCGTCGCTGACTATCGGTACCGTTCCAGGATGTTGCCGAACATCGCTCGCCGGTCGGTTAACGGTCATTGTTGGCGGGCTCGGTCATGTTTGATTTCGTCCTGTCGTTTCAGCATGCATTGCGTTCCGGGGCCGGCGCGGTTCGCTGGCTATTTCGGAAGCTTTGCTGGCACACTTCGTACCCGAGTAGCGGTACCCGACAGGGTTGCTGGCGGTGCATTTTAACTCATCCAAACCTCGCCGGGGTGGGCCGAGCGCACGGATAAAACATGGGCTTGCATTCTAGTTTGGAGGGGTTGGCCGGGAACGCGGCACTACAACGAACAACAATTGGGCACTACCTACGAACACTAGCTATTTGCAGCTGCTTTTTGCTACCCCACGGCGAGCAGGGAACAGCACACTTCACTCGAGCACACTCGTCGGACCGGCTAACAACGGGACCCAGCGGCGCAGAGGAACCGCAGCATGTCGCCGTCCCCTTTTCCGCCCCTACAATCACTTGCACGAAAAGCACATTCAGACGGAATGGCAAATATACTTTCGCTTTTTATTTATTCAACCACCCGCCCTTTCCGCTGGCCTTTTCTGCGGGAAAACTGAGAAAATATCCGTGAAACGCCCGTTTGTAGCGTGTGTAAAATGGTAAACTTACAGCTACACGAGATGCAAATGCAACCGATGCACAAGTAGCGACGATAATTAATTGTTTGGCTACACACTATCTACTTTTCTTCACTACCGTTTTTCGCCCTTTCGTTCTCGTCGTTGTTCCCGGCAATCCGGGTTTGGATTGTTATCCTTCTGCCGTAGTTTTATGCAAACTCCTTCTTTTGCTATTCTTCAATTCAAACGCGTTCTCACTCCATTGCTTTTCTGCTGAGTTTCAATTGAACATCCCCGACATGATTTCTCTAGGCAAGCGCACCTTACGGCCGAACGGCACGAGCAGCATGGAGAAGGAACGTTCCAGTCGTTTGGAGCACTTGCTTTTCGTTTACTTAATTCTCCAGCTGTGTGTTCTTCCCATCCTCCGCGGGGGAAAAGTGCGATTCAATAGCGGTGTTCTGTTCAAACGTTTCTCTTTCTCGTCTTTGTCGTTATTTTGTCATTTTCTCTTGTGTTTTTTTGTTTTTCTTTTGTTGCTTTCTTTTTCAACTAAACCACCAACGCCTGGCGCCAGTATTTCAAAAGCGGGACTTGTCTCGCCGACGCTCTATCTGCCTCTCGCTTTCTCTTTTTTTGTTTCTCTTGGTTGATGAATTTTATTTCCACGGCATCCCAGGGGTGGTGGTCTCCGCTTTCCGCGAACTGCAAAGAGCAAACGTAAAAATTGTACCAACATTAAATTTACTGTAGGCTCCGCCGGTGTGTGTGACAGTGGGTGTATACGAACGCAGATGCGTGGAAACACGTCCAAACGGGGGCGGGAGTGAGGTTTGTGGAAAATGTAATTACGCTACAACAACATTTGGCTTCGATGGAAAAGATGATACATTTCCGCGACCAGCTACTAGCTTGTTGTTAGAGGTTTAGTATTTGGAGGTGACGCTGGTCGTGTTCAAATAGGGATATGGTATAAATACAGCAGAGTAGAAAAAACATCCCTTAACATAAATTGTTTGATTTAGAACCATACGACACGATGGTACAAATCACAGTCAGCAAAGAAGATTGCGACAGTTTAGACAAGCGATTTCTGCCAATATCGCCGTCTGTTCTACATTGCTTGCTATAATTACCGTAGCGAGGAAAATTCACTTGGACGCATACGATTTTGGAATACCCTTGGATATCTCCGACCAATTCCTACTCTGGTTGACAAATGATTCTGCTTCCGGCCACCAACAAAACACATCATGCATTCTATCCCGGTGGTCCGTTCACAAAAAGAAGTTTGTTTCATTCCCGTTCGAGAACTTCATCCATTCGTTT